>CM075858.1:11986989-12087048 GCA_037975125.1 Latrodectus hesperus
GCAAGAGTTATTTGTGTTACATTTATTAGTCTATAAACAGCTGGAAGTTAGGTAATTTTCAAGAATGCCTAAGAAAACGGGGGGAAATGGAAAAAATGTATGGTTGCTAGTAAGAGATAATCACCAACCATCACTATTTGTTGATTCATTTGAGGAGGAACTAGCGTATGCTCATACGCTAGTTAACAACAGGTACATCTCAAGCACCTGCCTACTCAGAACTGCTGTTATTCTAGTCCTTTAACGGACCCCATCTTCTTCTTTAGCAAGGAAGTAGAGGAGGAATGGCATATGCTTGCGATAATATGAAGCGCCGTCCTTCTAGCTCCATTTGTTATTCTGGTACACTTTATAAGCACCAGCGTATGAAAAGTTCATAAATTTTATTTCCTTTTCTCGGAAAAGTCAGTTGTGGTATCCTTTTGTAAATTGACCGGAATTCCAGCTACTCAGTAGCTTCACACCGCTACCTATCAGACCAGCAAAGCGAAATATGCGGTCAAAGATTGAAAGGAGGCCACCAATTTCTCACTTAATGGGTAGCTGGAGCTAAGTAGGTTGTTATTGAAACAGCATTTTTCCTTACACCCACCCCATAGCTGAGCTATTAGATGAAAAAAAAAGTAGAGCTCCGTGAGTTGGGGATGGGCCCAAGTTAATCTGTGATGTTTAAAATCTTTCCGCTGGTGTAAGGTGGATGTGGAGTAGAAAATGCCAGCTCAGGTGTGACTTCATCATCTGTCTGTTGCTCAAAACTACGAGGCGCTTGAGGATAGGCAAATATTCCAGACCCATTAACCTTAAAGTCTGGGGTTTACCCACCGCTATTTATATATGTAAGATGAACAACTTAGGCGTGTTATCCGAAGAGAAACATATTCAAAGATAGCTTACAATTTAAAGTTAAACACTTAATACATTGTTAGAGCCATGACAGTGTTGTCTCTAATTTGTTGATGCTTGAAATAATATATATATTAATAACACTTATGATGTAATCAACAGTTGATGTGTGTGTATGGTTAAACTCTGAATGAAAATGAAAGTAATTGACTTACTTAGGGGGTCCGGAATTCTTTCATTACAGATGACCATCCACCATTCAAGGCATTTATTTCTGATCGAATCAAAGTATTTGTCTCCGGAGCATTCTCGTATTTCCGGTCTTTTGTCATGGCAATAATAGTAATATTTGCAGAAGACTTCATGAGTAAAGCATCCATGGCGGTCCGTGCAGTTGAATTCAGGATTCGGATCGATCACTTTATCCGGAATTCTGTTCGGATTATCTGGATCATCTGTGAAGTCAAAAGAAAACTTTTAAAGCAGTGCTCATTCAATGCAATGAATTTACTGATTCCGTAAAGTGAATGACTTCTTAAATTTTACTAAAGAAAACATTATTTCCATTATAAGTATTCAATTACTAAAAAATGAAAGGATTTGTAACCGAAAACATGGATATCAATCATGAAAACATATCCCTTTCAAATACCTGAGAAATGTGCATGAGATTTCTTTTTAAAAATTTATACAGATGCATTGTGAGTTATGTGCACTTGTTGGAGTAAAGCATTAAATTTATTATTTTAAGTAATTTTTAGAATACATTCATCAATATTATTTAATATTGTTATGAAAACAATAAAAAGTGTAAATATTTGTATGATTGTTTGTGGATCTCATTATTTGTTTTAATATTTTTTTTTATTTTTTAATAACGGCGGGCATTTGGGCGACTAACCCTTCGCCACAACAAGGCCGGAAACTGCTACTCATGTGTCGTTACCCAGCGGGCACCTGTGAACCAAGTCACGGAGGCGAGTAGCATTACCCGCGTCATACCACCAGAGACCCGTTTATAGGGCGGGCCACATTCATACATCAACACACAAGAAAGGACAAGAAAGAAACACAGAGAGATAGTAACATCCATGCCCGAACCGGGATTCGAACCCGGGACCCACAGCACAAGAGTCAGGAATGCTAACCACTCAGCCATTGGTCGGCATTTGTTTTAATATACTGTTATCGTTTAGTTTGTAAAAATATTGTCCAAACAATGTTTATTTTCGGAAGTTAGCAGTTTTCAAAGCTGAGAAATCAGCTCGTGAAATCTAATACACCTTAGGAACATTTGGCGATATTTTGGGTCAATATGCTCGAAGTTTCAGGTCGATACAGCTAATAGGATCCGTAAGTTCACAATAAGAATGTTCCTGAAATCTCCACGGAGGAAAGAGCTTCTAAGCATGTACAAACATCAGCTGAGCAATCAGGTCAGCCAGACGTCTGAATCTTTAGCTCTGATGTTTAGTTTCTGCATTGTAGAAATTGTTAAAGGTCTTTTTTAGCATGTGCAATTATTTCAAGCTGAAGTAATTGTAGTCTCTAAGAAAGGAGCTGCATTGTTTGTGTTTAGAAGAAACGTATTTTTATTTTTGCAACATCCCACAGCCAGGAGGAAAACTCGGAACAATATGAAAGTTATAGATCAGGCATAATTCTCTAGTGGTCATAGAATAACATAAATTATTTCTAAATAATCAATTTGCCCAATCTCTTATGGCATATGTATAAAGCAAGCAGAGAAATATTTTCCATTTTTGCTATAACTTACCATTTGGATGAATCCTTTTCCCGCAGTTAGTTTCCTGCTCCGCGTTGCAAGTATTTTTGTCCGCATCGAAAAGTTGACCTTCGGGACATCTTTTAGTTTCGGACACTCCGTTGGTGCACACGTGGTATTTTGCGCAGTTTCTTTCGTGAGGATAGAAGCCTTCTGGAGTTGGGCACTCGAAAGGCATCTCTGTGGTGGGCAGCCCTGAAAATGCATGCTCAATATTAACAGAAAATCTATGAGGAGAATAATAACTAATTAGGCGGCTTCAGAGGCGATATATTTGGTGTATTTTTGAATTTTTTGACAGTTAAAAGTGTCGCCAAACTGATGCATAATTGCTCCTCTATAGCTCTTATCTCAATGAATAAGTAAAATCCGACTAATAAAAGACACAAATTAAGTTATGAAATATAAGGATATTTAAAAAAGAAAATTCCCTTCAATTATACCTATAAAATCTTTAATTAAAATGCGTTGCTAAAATTAAGTTTGCTGAATTGTCCTACGATGACGTAAAAGAGTTGGGTTGCTAAAATAGAATGTTGTTAAACGTCATTTGCATTTCAATCTTTCTGACGAAAAATATGCAAATTGCTACAAAAATTGCAAACTCTCCCAAAAACAAAGAAAAAATTCACAAAATTTAAATATTCGCCAAACGTATTATACGGTCTCTGTATCAAATTTTAGAATGAATAGTTTAGATTTTGTTTACCTTCTGTAGTTGTTTCCCTTGGTACTGCAGTTGAAGTTTCCTTAACATAAGAAGAGCTACGAAAATCATCAATCGTTGGATCCAGTTCTGGAAATATTTGAGATTTAGTCACTGAATATTAAAATTTGACAAGGAAAAATTAGTAACAGAAGACATTCCCGAAAATTTTCTTAAAATGTTTGACTAAAACAGAATAATTGAAAATGTATTTTTAACTAATCCGAACCACATTAATGCTCTCAAGTAATGTAAAGAAATATTCCATGAAGTATATACAAAGAATCACAAATGTTTAGTTTTCAAATTTTTCGAATTAGAACTTTAGAAATTGAACGTGAAAATTTTGACTCAAATATTAGTTGAAGAGTATAAATTATTCGTAATACAAATATGTATAATACTTATAATATAATTTTGATTAAATTTATTATTTTAAACTTCATCCTCATTGTTAAAGAATTTGACTAGAAATAATAATAATTTAAAAAGTCAATGTCGTCGAGAGCTATAAAAGAGAGAGTAAGAAATGAATGGTAAAACATAACGAGCTTTTACACGAAGTATTTGCGGGCTGTAAAGAGAAATTAAAAAATATTTTAAATTAATTATTGGCATATAAGTGAGACACATTTTGATGCGAGGCTCTCTGACGGCTGTTGTAAGGCTTCTGGGAGGACGTTTCACAAATAGTGGACCATTTTCATGGGTCACTAGAAAAACTCTAGGACATTCAGTCAAACAGATGTTCATGCAGAAAGTAAAAGCACAACATCTACACCAACTAGTAGCTGGAATCAAACCAGGAGCCTTTCGCAGTGAAGAGAGCTAAAATTGAAGTGTTGATACATTTAATGTTCAAAATTTAAAAAAAGGTTAACCGAAACTTTGAATTGTCAGAGAGATGGAAATCCTACCATCAGGCCTTAATCTGTCCCCACAAGTGACCAAGTACCAGTCTTCGCAGTAACCCCGCTCTGGGTCGTAAAGTTGTCCTTCAGGGCATTCTCGCAGGGTAGACTTGCCGTCCTTGCAGGAGTAGTAGTAGTGGCAACGGGATTCGTGCGGAGAGCGGCCATTGTTGCCGCGGCAATCGTAATCCGGATTTTCGTCCACAATCTTATCTGGATTATTGTCTGAAAGGTGAAAAATACTTGTATAGTAAAAAAAGTGAGTCTTTTTAATAAATACCGGATTAGTTTTTTTGTTGATAAATTGTGCAATTAAATCCCTGTAGCAAAAGAATCCCTATAATTTAAGGATTAGAAATTTTCTCAATAGAACAGAGAGAAATTGTTGGGCAGAGTTAAAAAACTTAAAATCGCACGGACAAATGGCGTTGTAAGTTAGTGGCACCGGAGGTCAACAAGATAAGAAGATACCATGTATGAAAAATATAGAGAATTCACTGCTGTGGTACGCAATACGTGCCTTCGGATTAACTTAGTTCCACCACAATACACAACACCAGAAAGCCAGAAAACACAGGATTAAAATCAAGGAGTTGGACGAGTTGCTGGTAAAGAGAGTGGCTTATAATCACACACACATATCATTTCTGAATGTCCCGCAGCAAATCTTTGTCATTTACTACACAAGTAGCACCATCTATTGATGAGATTTAAAGTTAACGAATAACACTCCTGAAAAATTTCTTTTTCTTTAAGAGCATGTTAAGAATTCCGATCCAAACCCACGTAAGGAGCTAAGTCAGCCTTCTACCTTTGGTGCACCGGTCCACTTGGATAATAGAAGCTGCCCCTTTTCCCAATGAATTTCCAATTTGCGCTGAGTGTTTCAAAAGCCAAGCCACTCCGGATCATATCCTTGAGTGCTTGGGACTCGATAAAGAAGATCTTCTGGAGCGACCATTATTGGTCATTGATTTCCTGAGAGTGTGCAATGTCACAGACTCGGTCTAGCGCTGCTAGACAACAGGGATCAGCAACAATAAGGAAAATTTAGGTTCTTTGGATCAATGATTCTTATACTACAGGGCTTTATTATTTTTACATAAATCCGTGGACAAGTTAAAGAAACATTTTGGCAGTTGTTTTATCGCATATAATGTCAATCGCGACATATTAATATTTTAATTTTAAATTCAATAACTAGAAAACATGTTCTATATTAATTTTCTAAAACTCCTACTTTCAAATAACATGATTGGTATCTCTTTTTGGCAAGCATTAGAATAAAACATATTTTCAAAGTACCAGAAATTTTTGTAAATATAACGGCTTACAACAGGGAATTATTCATAAAAAGCTAGTTTCCTAGGTATATGCCTAAAATGTTAGTATGATATATATTAGCAATTTATATATATACCTTATTAAAAATTTTAAAAATGATTAAATTTCCCTCTATTTCCTAAACTTTATTTAACAGTAACCAGATTATAACAAATTTGAATTAAATGTATACAAATTATTTAAACTAAAAAAATTTTAAAAAATCTAGAGAATATTATGCAAATTTACATATTTTTTAAACTTTGGAGTAGTTTTTCTGTATTTTTTACTTTAAAATAAAAACGTAAAATTATTTGTTATCAGTATAAGCTCATGTGGCGCTATTTAATAATATCAAAAATTAAATATTTTGTAAAAAATCTCTCAGTTTGTAACATTTTTATAAAAATATTTTAAGATCTGATTTTGCAATAAATCTGTTTTAAATTGCGATCTATTTCAAACAAAAATGTGCTGAGTGTTTATAAATTAGGCAAATAAATTTTTTTTTTAAAACTAATTTTGTAATAAAAATAAAAATTTTCTCCAAGCAGAAAGCAAAATAATTAATATTCTATTTTAAATATTATAATAAAAATGACCATTCAATTTTTTTTACATTATTATTTTTAAATCGGAGAAAATATTTTTAAAGTTGTCAAAACATAAACAAAACTTTACGATATTCAAATGATAAAAAATATAGAAACATTGTTTTAAACTAAGATATATTGTTTCAATAAAAAATCTACTTAAAAAATAATACGTTGTTAACATAATTTTTTTTAGCAAAATAAAATAGATTGGATTTAAACTAATTAAAATATGCTATAGTTTAGCTTATGTCTTTTACTGAAGAAAAAATCCCAAGTATATGTATACCAGGTCTGTAACTTTAAAATGCGGATTTTTTCAATAAAAATACGCAACGATTTAGAAAAATTGGAAAGACAGCGCTTTCTGAACATTTTTGCCATCTAGTCGGTAAATTATGGATGCCATTTCAAAAGAATTGAACGTCGCTTGAGCCATACTAGTCGTCGAGCCATTTTTGGACGTCTTCATAAGAATGGAAGTGCTGCTCGGCAAGTGCGTGTCCCATGGATAAAAACAGGTGACAGTCGGAAGGAGCAAGGTCCGGTGAGTACGGCGGGTGACTTTCTTTCGTGACTCCGAAGCAGCATTTCCCATGTGACTTTGCGGTTTTCCATGCTCAGCTCATGTGGCACCCATTTTCCAACCTTCTGGATCTTTTGCACGGCTTTCAAGCGTTTGAAAATGGCTGCACGAGAAGCATTTAACTGCTCTGCCAATATTTCTTGAGTTTGCGTGGCGTCCTTATCTAATAACGCTTCCAGCTCGGTGTCTTCAAGCTTTTTCGGTCGATTTTCACGTTCTTTGTCCCTGACATCGAAATAACCACTTCTGAATCGCTTAAGCCTCCGTTCGCAAGTGTCGGGAGATACAGTATGTGCACCGTATGTTTCCACAAGAATTCGATGTGCCATCGCTGCTTTTTCTTCTGATTGAATAAGAAAATCATCACGTGCCGCAAATGCTCTTTTATTTGGCTCAAAATTCAACATGTTTACCACCGAAAAACAATATGCTACTAACTCTTAAACGTTTAAACAAATATGGCGTTTTGAAGCTTGCTGTCACTGCTACAAAATGATATATTTGTTATGACACCAGCATCTATAGGCTTAGTGCGCCATCTACTGGTAAAAAATCCGCATTTTAAAGTTACAGACCTGGTATATAAAGACACACTCAAGCATTCATTCATAGAAATCATGGTCCACCTTCGGAAATTGTAGTTTCTGGCGGTATGGTAGGATATGTCTGAGAAGTGAAGGGTTGACTGACTTCTGGCGTTTCGGTACTCGGCGGGCGAGTCGTTTCTTCTGAAGTCGTTTTTGATTCAGTTGCTGTCGAAATCTTATCTTCAGATGTAGGCGAAGTTTCCTTCGATGTGACTATTTTGTCTTCTAAAGTAGTGGATGACACAGTTGAAACTATTTTTATGGTTGTGTCTTCAGTTGGTATTATGGTAGGTGGAGATTCCGTAGAAGTTGATATTTGTTTGATTGTGGTCATATCTGGTTGAGTATTCTCTGTTCTTGCGGTTGAAGCTGAAAGCGGTAAAACAATATTTTTAAAATTAACAAAATATAAATATTTTATCATCCTATTCAAAAAAATGCGTATAAATGATATTTAAATAAAAGTTTTTCCTTTTGTGTCGCTAACGAAAAAATTATTTACTCAATTATTAAAATAATCCATTTAATTATTTTATTAAAAATAAAGCAAATCACTAAATTTTTGAAGAAAATATTTCATTCTTTTTTTAGTTGAGATATATATTTTATATAAATATATGAAATCTATTTCGATTTAAGTGTATAATATTTTTAATTGTTTCTTACATTTTATTTATTATATGTCGTAGACTGTTTCCTTCACAATGTTATTCAATATCTAAAATACATCTCAAATTTTATGTATTTTAGTTCTTTTTAAAATATTTCTTTACATTCGGAATATTTTTTATTTCATCCAAAGCTGCTGCATGTATGATATACTGTATGAAAATCACAATTTGAAACGCAAAAAGCAATTTAATTTAAAATTATTTTTGGTGTCCCAAATTGTGTTCAGAAAATAAAATATTGACAAATCTGATAAAATTGTGTTATTAGTATAAATAGTAGATATATATTTACTTTTCTCTGATAAATTTTATATAAATTGGAAACTGAATAAAAATAATATTGAATAAATAAACAGATTTCGTTATAATTTTAAAATTCGACTGTGATATACAGCGTTTCTAACCACCTAACCAGATAACGAACGTTTGAACTTCTAAAATAATTAGTTGTTAGGGCTAGGCTTGCAGGGGTTTGACTCACGAGGAGGCATTCCACTGGTTTTTAGACAGTTACAAATATTCAGATCCAAAATAAATGATGAATCCAGTGAGGATTAAATCGCTGAATATTCAGCTATCAATTTGATGGCTGATTGATTTTGACACCACATTGTGGAGGGTCGAAGGGTATTGTGAGGCATTTTAGCCTCTACATCGTAAATTGTCTTTAGGGAGGACAGATAAAAGGCCATATACACATATCGCAAGAGGGAAAACCCGGAAATCTCCCCCCTTCAATAAACAGAAGTGCAACATCCGTTGTTCAATAGTGACTGGAATTGAACCCATGACTCCGAAGAACGCTGTCCTACACGAGCCCACTCCAAACCTCTGACAGATTTGCATACGAACATTTGTTTAATCTAGGATCTGATTTGACTTTCAAACTACTGCTAAAAATTTTATGGGCAAGATGGGAGTCCAATTTTTTTAAAAAAACAGCAAAGAGCTTTACTGAAGATTGGAACTCTCGTCATAATTCAGGTAACCAAGTTAGTTACCTCCTTGGCGCAGTTAAAAATTCAGTTGCTTAAAAAGAGAAAACTTTTTGTTTTTCCCATTAATTTTTCGATACATAATAATGTTTATTTACCTTAAAAATTTGTTTTTTTTTTCAAGTGCTCAAAGCATTAAATTTTCTTAAAAGTCAAATGAAAAACTTTTTATTTTCTATAAATGAAAATTTAGTTTATTCCTTCTGCTGATTAGGAGAACAAAATTTCAAAATACAAGTGAACAATTTTGCTCTCATTTCACTCCTTGAACTTTGCCGTTTGTCAAGTTTCACCAAAAGACAAAATCCTTCTCTCTGTATCAAGCAGGTGTTACCGTTGCTGAGTCCTGTGTTTCCCTCTCTCCACTTCAACTGAAACTTATTTCTAATTAAAAATTAACGGATAATTTCTGAGAATTAATTAACACATTTATTTGTGGTTTAAATTTCCAAATTTCTGGCTTCATATCATATTTTCCGCTGTGATAAAAATTGTGTATAAATATTTATGACAAAACTAATAATAAGGTGAACCATTACTTATACAATTTCAGAGATTTTGAGTTGGAATAATATCTATTTTAAAAATACTCTAATTTTTTCTACATAAAATTAGAAAGTTTACAAGTTACAACAAGCAAAACATTAACATCGTTATAAAATTATACAATGTGACTTTATTTTCAAAGGTATTAGTTATATATATATATATATATATATATATATATATATATATATATATATATATATATATATCTTTTAAGAATGACAGTTATTTCCGATTTGAAAAGTGATACTCACGAAGCACTGTATACTCAGGCATTATTTTATTCAGAAAAGGAAAAATATGTTGAAGCGTTTGTATTTATTTTTAATAAATTGTAAGGAAATATTTATATATTTTTGTTCTCTTAATACATTTTGACATTTTTATCCGAATTTTGATAAGAATTATACAAAGAGCCAATGGAACTGTTATACAATTCCATGTTATTAGATATTTGCTTATACATATCAATATATATCTATTTTTGTAGGTATTGAAATAGATAAAATCGCTATATATATATATATATATATATATATATATATATATATATATATATATATATATATATATATATATATATATATATATATATATATATATATATATATTAAGTACGTTCCCCGAATTTTCGCCCAGGTTTGAAATGAAAATGTTCAGACGAAGTGGAGTGAAACTTGTATCAGGACAATGAAGACTAACTTAAAATAATATCCAAGTTCGTTTCCGAAAATTTGATTACATCATTTGTAATTTACTTAAAATATAATTCACGCTGATTTGAGCTCTTTATGAAGTTGCTCAGATTGCAATGCAATTTTAATATTTAAATAATGTATAACCTCTTCGCACCAAGAAAGAAACTTATGGTTTTTTTCTTTCTTTTAAAAGAAACAGCTGTACGTAACCTTGGGAGTAAAGAAAATTGTGTACAGCTTTAGACCCTCTTCCTTTCAACATTACAACATCAGTTTTTTAAAATAACGATATTTCCTACTGTTTTTTAATTTTTAGAAGTTCTGTTTTTCTTTCCAATGAAGGAATGTGTTTTCGGCTTTCACAATGGGCCATCGATTGATAATAAAATATTTACAGGATTGGGTCACTCTTGTTTTTAAAACTATAACAATATTTTCTTTTTTTAATTTTTTTTAAAAAAAAGTATTGTTTTTAAGAGGCAGAGAACATGTTTTCGGCTTTCCTAATAAGCCACCGATAGTTCATGTTTTGGTACGAGAATAAAAAGGAGTCCCGATTTCAGCATCTAATTAACTTCGTAATTAAGCAGAATTTGATTCGTTTTGCTCCCTTTCGATTTGTTTTAAGCTGATCTATACTTGAGATCTCACAGTTCTTGGTGCATTAAACAAAGGTAAGGAAGCAGTAGGCGATGCTATTTTCCCAAACCGCCATTTTTGACAGAAATTTGTGAAAAAATTGCGGCATTGGAAAACACTGCCCACATAAGTTTGTGGACTTGCCATAACATAATTAAACATTAATTATTTATAGAGAATTTTGCATACCAATACATTTATATAATTATATTAGTACACATGATTTTCAATAAATATTATAAAATAAATTTTAACTTACTTTCTGCTTCAGATGAAGTTACCAATGTCGTTTGATAACGTGTTGTTTCTTCTGAAAGAAAAAATTTAAAAAAATGTTTAACAATTGTTTTTAAAATAGATTTTAATTTTAGCGTGGTTAATTTTTTTCTATTCATTAACATAAAAATGATGAATGGTTTTTATGGCGAAACTATTTACTGTTAGATTATTTGTTTTAAATTATAAAGCTATTTTGATACAAAGTTTAAATTTGCTATACGATTTTCTGCAGATTTTAAATTATTTAATTATTAGAGTTCCTGCAATCATTTAATAAATGATTTTCTCCCCGAAAGAAAAGCTATGTAGATAAAAAACAAACACTTCTGCTAGATTTTAAGGTAATATACATTGAAGATCAGACATAATACTGCCTTTGGGTATTAATTAGTAATAAGGATATATAAGAAGGAAGGAAAAACACACACACGCAAGTGAAAAATAAGAATTTAAAACTTCACATTTTAGCGACACATTTTCTTTTCTCTATGAATAAAAGTAAATGATTATAGTTTAATATGAATGTGTAAATAACCATTTAATAAGAATGTATATTAACATAGATCAGACACCATATCATATCAGATATAAATAAATATTTAACTAATAGAAGTGCTAAATTTTTTTATTAAAACTAAGTAATATATATATATATATATATATATATATATATATATATATATATATATATATATATATATATATATATATATATACATGAAAATTAATGATTATTAAAATAAAAAAATATTATCTATTATTGCTAAAAATATCAAAGTAAACGCAGTAGTTTGAAATGCTATTGACATAATTTTATTTCAGTTTTTATAACTCTCAATTGCTCATTTCAATAGTTAAGCAACCTAAATCCATATTAATAACTTTCGCATTCAAATGTTTATACCAGAAAAACAATGTCGCCTACTTAATGTTTATATGTGCTTTATTCTTGATTATCATATTTATTTACTATGGTTCTGGCATTCCACCCCGATGGCTTTACTCTGTATCCTATTCAATATTTTATGGTATTTCAAATATTATTACTAGCCTGGAATTGAATACGGAAGTTTTTTAATGGGATCATTTTAGAACGGCGAGTATTTTAGCAGAAAACAAAAACTAGTTTTACAAATTTTTACGCGCAATGAAAAACTTATTTTTTAAAAAATTTTTTATTCACTTTAACCTGTTTAATTTACAACGGAAAATTTTTTTTGCAGTTAAAGAGTGTTTAATTATACACATTAATTGTTAAAGACTATTAAAATCATTATTATTTTTAAATTTTTGATTTGTGTGTATTGAAATTATTGATTTTCACATGTATTTTCACATGTGTGTATTGAAATATATAATTTTACAAAAAAATAAATAAATAAATAAATAAATAAAATAAAATAAAAAGGATAGTCGTTTGACAACATTTCAAATTTCTATTCTTATTTTACTTTATTGAACAATTATAAATTTAATTTAATTTAAGAATTATGGTGGGGTGAATTGTTTTCTGCACGAAAAATAGTTCAGGTACAAAAAAAAGAAAATTAAATTGCGTGTGTATGTGAGATTTCAAAAAAGCAGGAAATTGAAGAACATCAAACATTATTTTAAAGATTATGCATAATTAGAACACCATTTCATATTCATATAGAAACCCTTTATTAAATCCAGAATCTTGAAATCAAAAATTAAACCGTATCATTTCTTATAAACCTAGAAATATTCTAACACAACTGATAACGTGCCGTTGGATAAGGTGAACTTAAGTTGCACATTTTTAAATTCAGGCGTTATTTTGGATGGTTACACGTGTTAAGAAATCATAGAAATATACCAACACAACTAATAAGGTGCCGTTGGATAAGATGCATATTTTTAAATTTAGGAGCAGTTTTTGTGATGGTTTCTCTTTTAAAAAACATTTTGCTTAGCTCAATGAATATAAGAGAATAGAAAATGTCCTTCTGTACCTTCTGGTTCTTTTCTGTCGTAGCAGTCAACATCCTCAGCCCTGACGCATTTATTCTTGTAGGAGTCGAAGTATTTGCCCCTTCTGCACTGGCGAACGGTGGCTTTCTTGTCGTGGCAGTTGTAGTACCAGTGGCAGTACTCTTCGTGGGTGGAGCGACCATGGCTCTTCTTGCATCTGTAGTCGGGATTCGGATCCACCACTTCATCTTCTGGCTCATCTGGATCCACTACAATAAACACATATCGGTAATTTTATTTTGTGTTGAATAAAACTCTACCCTTCAGGGATCAAACGTATTTATTATAAAATTTTGTAAAGCACTTTGGAGGTTTGATTGAAAGATTTTTTTAATGATTTATTAAATGGAGGGATATCAAGAGTGATCCTAACTGCTTCACGAATAATATCTGCGTGTAATGGTCCGTGGTGCCGGCTGTTATCATTGAACTCATGAAGTTTCTGAGTTATTTTGAAATTATATTGAGAACTGTATAAGCATCCAGTTCTAGTTAATATGAAACCAATTTGAATTAAATTGCACGTAACACACAGAAACAGCAATTAAATTATACACATAAAACAAACGAGTATTTTGTAATAAATATCAAATGAATAATATTTTTTTCAGACTTATTAATTTTAATGACAATTATAGAACTTTTTTTTTATCAGCCAGTTTTTTAATGTTGGGGGAGTAAGTAATTACTGTCATTCAAATATAACTTACATAAGTGTTTATCAGTCAATCTCCACTTCCTTTCTTATTTTTAACACATTTCCTTCTGACAGAGAAATCTCATAGAACTGTGTAGAGTTGACCTCCACTCTGAGAAAAACCTAGACAATATTAGATATTTTTCTTAAAAACAAGAGAGCAAATATTTTCTGCTTGAAGAAAGCGATTTTACAGAAAAAATAATTTCGAAAATTGATTAGTTCCGACCCCGTTCCAGCGTTGTTTCCTAGAAAATCAAAAAGCTCCACGTGACACAAATTGAGAATTCTTCAGCATTCATCTGCAAAAACTGATGCAGCAAACTGAGCAACAGTTGAAATCATTTTGAAATTTTGGAACAATTCGTCAAATTTATTCCTGTATACACCACCCCATCCTCAGCTTCAGGTCAACTAGGAATTTACGATTAAGAATTCAGTGATCACAAGTGTAAAATATACAGGTTGAAAGCCTAAATTATCACGTAGCTTCTCTACATAGCTAATGATAAAACAAAGCTCTTTATTCATTTGGTTATGAAAGGTCAGTTACATTTGCTATAGGAAAGATAGCATTTTGAAAATTTTATAAACTATTGCTTTATTTAAGTGGACCTATGCCTAATAACTGCACTAATGAAACTAAATGAATTAGAAATTGCGATTCACCACGTATATTGTCATTTGTTGTTTTCTAAGCTGTTGCTGTTATTTAAATGCATTATGTGTAAAAAGAAAAGTAGAGGAAATTGCTATGCACATCATATTGTTGTTTCCTAAGCGGTTTCTGTTACTTAAGTGAACCAAGATTAAATAACTAACATTAGAAATATATGCAGTGAAAATCATGATGCACTACACATTTTTATCAGTTGTTTTCTAAGCATTTGCTGCAGTTTATGTGAACAAATGCAGTGCACACATTGTTCTTTCATAATTTGTCATTTAAATGGTCACATAAAGCAGATAACTGATCCACTGAAACTAAATGGGTGTAAATCTCCCTAAGAGTGTTATGAGCGAGTAATTACATCTGTAAACGAGTCTTCCAGATGAACGTCTATAGCTGCAGTCCTATTACAAAACGCATTTCAAAGCTCTGACGAAAGCTGGTCGAATTCATAATAAAGTTCAAACAATAAAAGAGGCTAAATATATTGCCTTGGCGTTCTTGATACCTTTGTCTCTAGCATACACGGAAAACTCTGAAGCTACAGACGTGCATGCGGGAAGCATCAAGTTCCTGTTTATAAATGACAGAGAAATAAATTCGACTTTAAATAGTAAAAATTATTAATTGTGTTCTGATGAAAATCAGCCTTACTGTCCGGATGAATTCTGCTTCCACAAGTGACGTGCTCAGCTGACTCACAGCGCCCTCTATCTTCGTCAAAAAGTTTGTCCTTCGGGCAGCTCACAACTTTGTAACTGCCTTTCTTGCAGTCGTAGAACTTGCCGCAGTTCCTCTCGTGGGCGAACTTCCCATCCTTCTTGGGGCACACGAACTCCTCGGGGGTGGTGGGAAATACTAAATGGAAAACGATGGCATAACAGGAAATGAGTAACATTTTCATACCGACGAATATTTTTGCTAAAAATATTTGTCGCCAAATAGTACAAATTTTAATCTTTTATTTCAAAATGTGTGTGTGATTGGAGAAACAGATAAGTTATCTTTATTAAAACAAATAGACAAAAATTTTATTCTAAATTCAAATCCCATTTTCGCTATAGGTATTGTTATAGAAAATGTGGTAAATTTTTAAGACTTATATCAACGGAAACAAAAATATAAATCGTGAGTTTGTGCGGTCACTAAACTGCAATATTTGGCGATCAATTTATCTTTGGTGACATATTATTTGGAAATGGTCGACGAGATGATATGGTAGTACCAAAATACGTTCATTAAAACCTTCAATTTTATTCATTCGTATTTCATTGGCGAATTTATAATCTTCAAAAACTAAAATAAGTAACTGTTCTAAGAAAATTACAAGACATTTTATCAAAACTTTACATATTTTAAATTTTTGAGGGTTATACCTAAATATATTTTTACATTTTGGCAGCAAATCTCTCCGAATCAATATTTTTTGCGACATGTATAATACACATATTTTTTTAAAGAAAGTTAGGGCAAATTCTTTTTTGGAAGCATAAACAGTTTGTTATTCTTTAAGATTTTTGCGAAAAAGGTAAAAATTTTAAATACATAATGATAAAAGGTTGCAAGAAATAGCATTATTTTAAGGTTGATTGAACCATTTGGCGAATTCATCACTTGCGTTGGTGAATTATCATCCATTTAACATATAGATATTACTTTCATCCTAAACATTTATGATAATTAACAAAAATAATAAAAATGTCAATTATCCTCTGGAAGATAAGGCCATATAATTTAACTATCAAGTACATATTTTTCCTACATAATTCCTAAGTTTTTCTTCCTTAAACAATCAAATATAATGTAAATACAATTGCTCATAAAACGTATCTATCTATCTATCTATCTATCTATCTATATATATATATATATATATATATATATATATATATATATATATATATATATATATATATATATATATATATATATATATATATTATTTATATACGTTTTAATAGCTTAACAAAACAAAATAAACAATGTTAGTAAGGAACAAATGTACATAAATGTGATTTATTTTTAAATTTAAAAATGTATTTTATTACAAAATAGTTTTACTTATTTTTCCCACTCTTGTTTCGAAGGTATTATATTATAAATTAAACATGTCTCAAATTTGTCCTAATAAATAACTCACTCGTCGTTGTTTCTTCAGTTACACCAGTGGATACTTCAGCCACAGTTGTACTAGGGACTTCCGCTGTTGTACTTGGTATTTCTGGAGTTGTTGTACGGATGTCAGAAATTGTGGTTATTATTTCTGTTGTTGTAGGTTCTGCAAATTTGAGAATAATAATAAACATCTAGTGGAGTCAATATGAAAATTCTTTACTGACTCCCTCTTTTTTTTTAAAAAAAAAAGAAAAAACAGCCTAAGTATTTATCTTTTTAAGAAGTTAAATGTTTTTTTAAATTTAATGCATCAGCTTATGTTTGAGCCTAATTTTTTAAGAGTTAATTTTGATTTTCTTTTATCCTGTTTTTAGATAAATTATGATGTAAAAACATAAATTTAGCAAAAATTTTAATTACATATAATATACTTTTTGTAAAATTGGTTATTATCTTGATTTTAGATATATTATGATGTAAAAACAAAAAACTAGAAAAAAATTAATTACATATAGTATATTTTTTGTAAAATTGGTTATTTTTCTGAATTTTAGTGATTTTTTTAACAAAATGGTGAAAACTCTACAGAAAATTGTAATGCAATGCACCTTAATTTAATTTGGGCATAAATCATGTGTAACAGTATTCTTGGAAATGAAGCAAAATCTAAGAACATTGTGCGATACAGAAAACATGATTATAAATATACAGCAGTATAGATAATTTACGAAATTTTACAAAACATTCCTTTTAAAAATAATTGGAATTGCAAAGGTTCTTCATATATATTTAAACTTTTGCTTCATTTCATGGATAACGGCACTTAAAACACTTGGATCAAGTTTCTTACAAATATCTTACATGAGATATCTCGTTATTGTGGGGTTTGTGAAAACAAAATTATGAGAAAAGGGCCTTTTTTAAAGTGACAGTTTCGCTTGTGATAGCGACCCATAAGGCAAATAACGGCCTCCTACTTATGGCTATCACTCAACACATTATAGAAAAACATAAATTTTTAAAAAATAGTAAACGAATAAAAATTTAGTTTTTCTTTACCTCTCTTCTGATTCCTTTTATCAAAAAAAAAAGAGAAAAAAAAAACGTGCATTTATAAATTGTAACTTAATTTTCATTTGACATACAGTAAAACAGGAAATTGTTTTGGAAACCGGAAAGTTCTGCGTATAAGAGTAACAAATAAAAAAATTGGATAAAATGTAGTCAAAAATAAACTTTTCAACGCAGACGGATATGTTAAGGATAAAAATTCTTTTTGCCCTAGCAAGTGAATATTTAAATGTTACAACCAGTTTTAAAATGAAAGCAATGCTAACTTACTGTAAGCAGTTTTCATTGAATATCCTCAATAATAAAGCGCAACAAACGATACCAAAATGAATATAAGGACAGAACTCAACGATAACCTCAGGATTTAGGCGCGCTTCGTGGCAGCTCGACTTCTGGTTTGCTGTTCTTGTTGCCTCGATGGTAACTATCGTATTGCCTCTTAGAAACTTGACAAAACAGTTTTGTTTCAACAAAAATTGCTGTCGAATGCAGTTATAAGCCACAAGGCAAACCAAAACAGCAAAATCTTGTATTAAAATCAGAGGACTTCCTAGAAGATCAACAAAGTGAAGCTGATCTTAGGCAGGCCGCAAATTCGGTAGACAATCCGATTAAGACGCCGTCTTATAGTAGACAAATGCGATCTCCTCGATGTCTTAGTGTGACGTAGCTAAAACGTTGTATCTGACGTCATGGAATTTTAAACCAATGAGAGCGCTGTCTCGCGGAAAGTTGCCAGATATTTTGTACCTGCTCGAAATCTAGAAACGTCTCGCGCTCCACCTCTTTTCTGACGTAACTAAGACCTTCAATGACGTCATTTGGTCTGATGCGATTCTCGCGAGACAAGTCTCATGCGATCATCTACGAATTTGCGGATTGCCTTAGAAGGAAGCAGCCATCAGCGATGGGGAAGGTGACCGCCTTCTCCCTCGCTGGGTTGCTGGTGCGAAGTCTATGTGGAGAGGCGTGTGTCAGCTCTGATGTGACCTCGTCACCTGACCGTGGTTCAAAATTACGATGCATTTGGCGTATGACCTGTGAGGCTGATGTAAGGCAATTTAATGTCCATCACGGGAATATTCAGCTGCCTCCAGAAACAAGGAAAAGAGATAACCATTAACACCGATTCCGAAAAATATGCATGGCGAAAAAGGAAGTGAACATCTACCTTTTTTGCTTAATACTGGGATCGAAATCGGGATCTTTCATTTTATAGAACATTATCTTACCACCAAACCCTGAGCTCAAATCTGTTGAATTCGCAATGAATTCTGAGTTCAGAATAGAAATGTTGGTGTCGATGTAAAATAATTGTATATCGAGTGAAAAAAAGCAAGAAAATTTTTACGCTTTAATATGTAAATTAAGTCAGGTATGAGCAGAACTTACATCAAAAATGCAGGCAGGAGAGATAAATATAAAAATGCAATGACTATAATGTACTATACAAATTTTCTAGCGACGAAACTTCTACAGTTTACACACGAAAATTGCCACGAAGACATTGCATTTTATTTGTTGGCTCAATTTGCTGGTCAACAGAGCGGTGGTCTTCCATTCAATCCGGTCTCGGAGGTATGGATTCGTTGTTTTTCAAAGCTCACTTTAAGCTGCAGATCTTGTGGAAATCAGGCCTAAAAATGATGAGAAAGCTACTGACAAAAATTTACGCGTAAGCTTTCCTACGGCAATTCATCTTCAAGCCATTGTTTGTTGATCAGGAGAAAAGGAGATACAAAAATATGTTAAATTATCTCTTTTCCACTCAATTGCATACATTTTTTTCATATTTATTAACACTTTACGAGGATGATTATTTCGCAATTCATTTCTCACGATGACTTCTTGAAATTATCTACCAAGTTTTTATTGATTTTTCATAGCTTTAAGTTTTAATTAGAAGCAATTTTATATTATAATTTTATCAGTATTTTAAATTATTTTGGACAATAATAAATACAAAAGTTCCAAGCCACGCAACTTTTTCTGTAAATGTTTGTTTTAAGATTACTTTTGTTGCTCCTAGGATTCTTCTAGTCATTTATTTCAGTTTTAAACAGGTATCTTCAAATCTTGGTTTGCTTAATAGTTGTGTTGCTTCCTTTTCCTTTGTTAGTAACTTCTAGAAATTGGAGAAAATTAAAGTCGCATGACCTCATGTAGACTGTTACCAATTTCGGTAACATTTGGTCCTGCAGTTTTTTAATATCATTTTAATGTGGAGTTTTTAACAGGACGCTCTGTTAAAATGAGCTTCAATTATAAAATCTAAAGCTTATTTTAATTCAAATATATTTAAAACTTTTTATGTATGCCGTTTTTTTTTTTCATTATATTCCCTTCATAAAGATTTGAACATTACTACGAAAAAAAATTAATAAGATATCTTATAATAAAAGGTCACTAAAAACAATTGTATATCTATTATACCTTCTGGTTCTTTCCTGTCGTAGCAGTCAACATCCTTAGCCCTGACGCATTTATTCTTGTAGGAGTCGAAGTATTTGCCTCTTCTGCACTGGCGAACGGTGGCTTTCTTGTCATGGCAGTTGTAGTACCAGTGGCAGTACTCTTCGTGGGTGGAGCGACCATGGCTTTTCTTGCATCTGTAGTCGGGATTCGGATCCACCACTTCATCTTCTGGCTCATCTGGATCCACTGTAACGAAAAAAAAATAATAATTAGCGACGTCCTGGTTATATTTCTTGATTTGATCGATATCACTGTTGAAAAATGGGAACGGACGTTGCTTTTCTGATGTTTGCTTTAGCGTCTATTTATGTGGGTGATTGGGATTCTTCTCTCGCGATATGTGAATGAGACCAGAAACTTTCTTGGAAAGAAATCCGCGATGTATGTCCACTTGCAACGGACGATTTTTGACTATCCTGAGGCTAGCCAATATTTGTTGTCAAAGCGAGTGGTATTTGGGATTCTTCTCTTGGGACATATAAATGCACAGATCTCTATCTATAAAATTTCTTCTCAGAAATTTCAATGTACAAATTGGCTGTTCAAATGTTTTACAACAGCTTTTAGCTAATAGGCTACCTGTTGCATGGTGCCAAAGTAGATTTTTCAATGACTATAATGCAACATTTTCACTGTAGCCCACCCTGTACAACAACACCGACCACCCCGTTTCAGTCGACTCATTACTAAACTTTAGGAAGTGGATGCATTGTCTCTGCATGAATATATAGCGGGCTGTGCGTCTAGCTTTTTTTCTCTTCCGTTACCCTTGATCATATGCCCAATATTTGTCGTCATAGCTGGGATTCCCATGAGACCCACCCTCTATAAAATTTCCTCGTAAATGTTTCAATGCAGATATTGGATGTTCGATTGTTTTACAACAAATTTCAGCTATTAGTCTATTTGTTTCCTGTTGCTAAATTAGATTTTTCATTAACTACTATAACATAACATTTTCCCCACTGTCTGCATTGCAAGACAGTATGGTCCGCATCATTTCAATCCAGTCATTGCTAAATATTGGGAAATGATTGTATTGCTTCTGATTTCTGCATGGATATCCACCGGGTTGTTTGCTTTTAAGTTCTGGTTTTTCGTTACGTTACTGATTCGTGCCTGCTTATGATCAGATGTCATTGAAATATTATACACAAAAATATAACTTGTCGAGTGTCTATTTATTTAAACAAATTAGAAAGAAGTTGTCGCATAAAATGCACTGTGGCTCAATTCTTGTGAAGTGCCAACTTGGGATGCTTTCATTAATTTCTTAGAAAAATGATATCAAATATTAGAAAACTTAAAAGCTGCTTGTTTTGATTCAAAATTTAAATTTTCAAACCCTATTAATATTAATGGTAAAAACTCATTTTATTTTACAAACCAAAAGCCTTTTTGATTAAATCTGTCTCACAATATTGCATTCTTTGTGATTCGAATCATTCATTGTATAATTGCCAATTATTTCTAAAAATGAAAGTACTTGAATGGTTTGATTTTTGTAAATCTAAAAATTTGTGTTTAAACTATCTGAATTCATCACATAAATTAAATGAATGCTTATCTAAATCTAGATGTGTCGAATGTCTACCATTCGCAGCAAGATTTACTTCGAATTGTTTGGAAAGATAGTGAAGATGCTTCATTGAAAACTTATAGTTTGACTACTATTACGTACGGAACAAGTTATGCTTCGTTTCTAGCCACCCGAATTCTTCTTCAGTTGGCTGAAGAAGAACAAAAAGGAAAGATTTCCGTTAGCGTCGCCGGTAGTTAAAAATGATTTTTATGTCGATGACGTGCTCTGTGGTGCACCAAATGTAGAAACAGCTTTAAATATTCAGCATCAACTAATATGCATGTTGAAGACAGGTGGAATGCATTTGTATAAACGGAGCTCTAACAATCCTGAACTCCTTTCACAAGTACCAACAGAGGATCAAGAATATGGCTTTGGAAATGAAAGTGCTTCTGTGAAAACGTTAGGGATGTCTTGGAATCCTAAGCAGGATAGCTTTCACTGTACATAGGACAGTAATGATTACTCGACCATCTTAACAAAAAGGAAAATATTATTCATTGCCAAATTATATGACCCTTTGGGTCTAGCCGGACTTCTTATTGTGAAAGCCAAAATTCTAATTCAAAAATTATGATTGCTAGGTTTACCTTGGGATACAGAAATTCCTGTGAAAGAAAGATAAGAATTTTATTCGTAATATTCAAAACATCGACTTGTTGCAAGTTCTCCGCTGTGTTCTCCCTAAGGAAACTACACTTGTGGAAATTCATGGTTTTTCAGATTCTTCTTAACAAGTTAATGGAGCTTGTATCTTTGTCCGCAGCTAAGATTGCTTCAATATCATCAGTGTGCATTTATTGTGCAGTAAATCTAGAATAGCACCAGTTAAACGAGGGATATCTCCACGTTTAGAGCTTTTAGGAGCCGTGCTTCTCTCAACACTTCTAAACAAAGCTCTTGAGGCAATGCAACTTGATGTTAATGCAGTCCATCATTATACAGATTCAACTACAGTTCTTTCATGGATAAGAACACCACCACATCATTTAAAATGCTTTTTATTCAACAGAGTTGTCCAAAATAAAGGACTTAACAAGCAATCTTGAATGGCATCATGTTCAATCAAAGAACAACCCAGCTGATCCATTGTCAAGAGGACTTTCGATGGACAAACTTATCGAGTGCAAACTTTGGCCGCTGGGTCTTGGGTTTTTATATTGTGATTTAAGCTTGACAGCACACTAGAATTGTGCTTCTACTGATCCTGCATATGCAAAAGAACTTAAACCATTAGTGAACATCTATGTTCAATCAATCGCCTCCAATGACTTTTTTGACAATTTCTATAAACTGCCAAATAATTATTTGAAACTAATTCGAATTTATTAGTTTTATTTTCAGATTCATTCGAATGCTTTTCAGGTTAAGGTAACATTTGGTCAATTTATTAGCTGTGCTGAGCTTAACCATGCTCGCAATGATTTAGTTAGAGATGCTCAAGCTAAAGAATTTGGTACTGATAATAAAATCCGTATCGTTATAAATTGAAATTACCAAATAGAAATTTTGTCAAAAGACCTGTATATAAAATTGCCATTTTACCTATTGTTTAAACATTTGTTATTGTTTTGTTTTACTTTAGATTAGATTATGCATCTGTGTTGTATAATCAAGTATAGTTTCCCAATTTCTCATTTGTAAACTGCTTTGAAATGATATTTGAAGGCCCGGAAGGATGTTGGCGCCAGCGCTTTGAAAGTTGGCTCATTTTTCCTTACGCCAAATGCACCAACAACCACAAAGGCCATGGAATAAAAACATTACGTGAGTTGTAGTTCGTACGTCCACTCGTTCTTCTTTGTTAGCTGTTTGAAAGCGGGTTTAACCCCAATTGTTAATTGCTAAATAAAACGTTATTTGAATCGCATGGAATTATTCTAAAAACATCACACTACACTAATGAACATCTGAGTGTCGTTGGCGATGTGAAAAAAATCCATTCATGATTTTTATGACTAATAAGGAGGTATTTTTTTATTGTAATTATTTCCTTTTGTAAAAACTTACAAAATCATGAAAATTATGTGTAGTTCTAAATTATTAGTTTTCAAATCCTTAGCGATATTGTTTCCAAAATTGAACACGTCGAAAATAGAACAGAAGGAAAAGAAAAATGAAAGAGACAACAGAAAACATCCACTTTATGGTAATTTTAAATCTGCAAGAACGATCTAAATTTTTGAATTTTTGTAATTAATAACTGAAACACAGTAAAGCAATCAGTTCTCATTAATTATTTTTTTCTTCTTTATTCTTATTTACATTTAAACCTTTTCACCATTTAACCAGAGTAATAAATTATATGCAGTATTAGACGTTTTTAATATATGTTTTGACCAACAGAGGACGTTAATTGTCCATTCAATTGCACCAGTTGAAGCACTTGGTATATTTAACGCTTTAACTTCACTGTTAACCGCATTTTTTCAAATCGGAGACAACTGCCAGAAAATGTGTTTAGCGACTGACATATATGTTCCTGATGATTTACCAGATTCTGAAAGGGAATTTAAAATTGATAGAGATATGGATTTTTCACAGTACATCGCGTATTTTCTCAAGTTTTACATATTTTACATTTTTATATTAAGTTATAAATGATAAAAACCTATATAACATGATAAAAACCTATAAAAAATCTTTTCTAGAAAGAAAAACACATATTTCTATTATCCATTTATATTAAATAAAAAAAAAATTATAGATCCATTGCTGAGATCCATAAAAGCAGCAAGATTTTCTTCAAACCTAACAGGCCTTTGCTAAAAATTATATCTATTATAGTGAAAATAAGACACTCTCATCCAAATCGAAATATTTTTATTTTTAGAAAAAATAAAATGCGTTAAAAATTTATTCCTCTTAACTTTATCTAAAAATATGTCACTTGTTCAATACGGCAGGAAAACAAATTAATTGTTGGCATTTATTTATTTAACTTTATGATATGGTCACTTACACAGCTCCCCGTGGCTCTTCAGAGTGAAAGGTCCCGGGTTCTATCCCAGCCACAGGTGAAAGTCACGCTTCTGCGTGCACCAGGGTGAGTTCAAGGTCATTATAAGACAGAATGCCTTACATGAGTCGAATGCCTTCACCCAAATACTAAAAAGAAACCGATTCGATACGCGAACCACTTCGATTGAAAAGTCTGGCATCAATTTTGAAATATTGAAAGGATCAGTATAAGCAAGGAATTAAATTTAATTCTTGGAAGAGAAGAGTGCTTACTGTCGGGATGGATTCTGCCTCCACAGACGACATGTTCTGCCGGCTCGCACCGCCCCCTCCCCTCGTCGAAGAGCTTGTTCTTGGAGCACGTCATGACCTTGTGGCTCCACTTCTTGCACTCGTAATACTTGCCGCAGTCCCTCTCGTGGGCAAACTTGCCGTCTTTCTTAGGGCATTCGAATTCTGCAGGGGTCGTCGGAAGCACTGGAAGAGAAGCAGTCAATCTTTAAAAACTGAAATGACTCAATACTTGTGCCTCTATCAGTCTAAGGTAATTTATTCATATGGAAGCAATGGCGGCCAGATAGCTTTTGCTTTAAATATTCTATTGATGGCTTCCAGTGGAAAGCGTGTTCTTAGCTTTCGAGCAAAAATCATGCGTTTTGAAAATAATGATATTTACATTTATTTATTATATAAAATAATGGCATGTTCAATCATATATTATATCGATATTTACATTTATATATTATTGATATTTACTAAATGTATTACATTGATATTTACTACATAAATAACCTTGTTCGAAACGCTGTTTTGTAACACGAAATGATGTTTCACGTACAGATCAGTTAAAACAAATTGAATAAAGTATGGAACGCTTGAAAGCTCCACATTTAATTTTCTCTCTTTTTAGTTAAGAATATACTTATTTAGTTACTAAGAAGATGTTCTTAAGTTGCTAAGAACATTTCGTGTAATATAAGAATTTTATTACTTCGTCACTAAAAAGATGTTCTTTAATTTGCTAAGAATATCTTCTTGGTAACGAAGTTGTCAAATCCTTTTATTCACTTTCCGATGCATTGCCCATCGGTGATACTTAGGAAACTCGTTCGCTAAAGTGGCTAAAAACAAATTTTTTTTTTCAAAAATTGAAGAAATAGCAAATATTTTTATGTTTTTTTAAAAATTATGGGAAAATGTCGAGGAAAAGGTAGGTTTGAAGCTATAAACATTTATTCTCCAACCCAGTGGCCATGCCAAGATGATAATTTTAAAATGTGAAGCGCACACGCTTCCTTTCCTCAAGTATGTGTGATTTTGGTACACATTTTTACAACTCGAAATAATTTTAATATATTGTGCTTTATATTAAAATATTTTGCGTGATCTGTGATATCTGATACAGGTAGTAGACATAAATAACTTTACAGTTTTAAGAACGCTGAATAACTTTAACATAGTTGAACGTTGTTATAATTTTAATTTCCTAGTTATTGCTGATGAAATTTAGAAAATAGTTGCTTTTTATTCTAATATTGAAAACTTGCATGTATGATATATTAAATCATTTTTCTTTAATACATCATACATGCAAGTTAATATAATATTAGAATCAATAATTTTTTATTGTTAAACGTGAGAAAAACTCAAACATAACTAGATAAAGCTCTTATATATTTTTTTGAATTATATTGTAGGAGATAATTATATCACTCCCACCACTTTTTAATATTTTATGTTGAAGTAAGAACATTGGAAACGAGGTATAATTTAAGTTTATTTCAATGAAATATTTAAATCTCTAATATCACTGAATTTGTGTTTCGATAATGACATTTTTACGATTGCACTGTTATCAAGATTATACTTTGTTCAGGATATTTTCACTTTTTATTTTTTTATCAGAGAATAATTATTTAATTGCGGAAACACAAATAAACCTCACTTAGGTTGTTTCTAATAGTCAAAAATGTTGAAAAAGTTTAGCACTTAAATTCTCTTTAACAAAAATCTTTGATAACAAGAGTATTTGAAGCCTTAGTAAAAATGCACAAGCTTTTAATAGCTATTATAATTATACTATTAATCAGTTATAATTTTTCATGAAAAAGCGTCAATTATCAATCTTTTCATCACACGATTGAATGCTGTGTCATTTCCAATCATGGAGAAAGTGCTTCGAATATTTAAGAAATTATGAACGAGAAAAATATTTCATATCAATTGTATTTAAAAAAAAAACGCAAATATATTCATAAAAAATATCGACTAACAAAATTTTATAAAAATTAATTTTTAAAATAAATATTATATCTGTTAATACTGCTGCTATTTATTCAAAATTAGAATATTAGTGTTCTAACTTTTAAACTTAGAATTTTTACGATTAACTCTTACCCCACATAGAGTATATTGATCACTGTTAAAAACATTAAATACATAATTGAATAAGAAAAATAGCATCATTTTCAAGTTATTAAGGAGAGAGTTTGAACAACATTTTAATAGTAAGCTAAAATGCACATATATGGAAAATAATTTACCTGTGGTGGTAATTTCCTCTTGTACTTCTGTAATAATAGAAGAAAATTTGCATTTATTAGTCAGCTTAAGCTTTTGAATATACTGCAAAGTAAATTTTTATTTAAAAATTATTTTCATATCTACTTTTAATTAAAAATTACCATTACAATTACAGAACTGCTTGATGTTTTCAAAATTAAAATAAAAACAATAAAAGTATGCAAATGATAAAAATGCAGATAATATTGACATAATTAGCAAGACCTGAAATGAGGTAGGCGAAGCTTTTTCCGTATTTGAGCCGGGAGCTGAAATATTGGACTTACAATGGACATTGAAAATGGAAAGTTTATATCAGCAACACATAACGGACCTGGTGTACAACCCGTGATAATAGGTTATACATCAGGTCCATTATGTGTTACTGATATTGTTACAATATTGAAAATGTTGGATGGTTTAAATGTCTGGACTCTATTATAAGGAAAAAATAATGATATTAAAATTAAAAGCAAATTAAATAAGGCAAACAAACGTTACTATGATCTGAGAAAGCACTTTCAATCAAAACATTTAAGCCTAACATCAAAGCTAATCTTTATGAAACTTTAGTAAAACTAATAATTATGTACGGAAGTGAGCACTGAACTGTGAACAAAACTGAGAGAAATAAATTATTAATATTGGAAAGAAAAATGCTAAGAAAAATATTTGAAGTGCTTAAAGATAGTAATTCGTTGTGATGATGAATTTTACTCCAAACTCGGAGAGCCAAATTGTATGAAAACTATGAATATTTCTCAGCTTAGGTAGCTGGAGTACATTCATAGATACAATTATTTGAACCCAACAGATAAAGAGTCACTTCTCAAAGGGTTAACGGAGAAAAGGTAGACCCAACACCAGATGGATCAACAGGTTGAGAAAACGTTGCAAGAAACTGAAGCCATTAGTTGGAGATCTATGGATCATTGCCGATGAGGGAAGACAGCCTTGCCCTGTAACAAGCTGTAGACGATGATAAAAAGTCACCTTTTTCAAATTTTGAAAATAAAACCATTATTAAATGTCATAGATATATATTTTATGAATTATGTAAAGTTTATAATACTCATGAAAAGATGGTTATAATATTTTGAAGATTCAATATATATATATATATATATATATATATATATATATATATATATATATATATATATATATATATATATATATATGACTGAGAAGGACAAAGAAACCATCTGCATTTTCGAAAGAAAACTTTAAAAAGCATATTTGATGGAATAAAATGTGAGAATACATGGCGAAGAAGAACTAATTCTGAGCTCTATTAACTATATAAAGAACCAGATAGTGTTAAATTTATCTCAATACAGAGATTAAAATGGGCAGGACATTTGAGCCGGATGAACGACAATCGGGTGACAAAAAACATTTTCTTAGCTCGCCCCATGGGCACCAGAAGAAGAGGACGACCGAAACTCTGATGGCGTGACTGCCTTGAAAACGACCTAAAAACGCTAAATGTGACAAACTGGATGAACTTGTCCAAAAATAGGGGGTCCTGGTATGCCCTTCTGAGGAAGGCAAAGGCCCACCCTGAGCTGTCAGGCCAATGAAGAAGAAGTATATTATATATATATATATATATATATATATATATATATATATATATATATATATATATATATATATATATATATATATATATATATATATATATATATATATATATATATATATATATATATATATATATATATATACATATATATATATATATATATCAAATAAATCTTTTATTTCTAATCGTGACATATTATAATGATTATCACTATAAATATATTTTTTGCATTTCCATGAATTCTTGTTACACCAGTTGTTACAAGAAAGCTGGCAAGCAATCAACAAAATATCCAAGATATGATTTCATCGTAGAATCCTATAGATATTACTATTTTAGCTAAAAATTAATTAAATTCAAGTGTAAAAGACCCTCAAAGAGAAGGACAACCTAAAATGTTTAGATTGCAGTTTTGAGTGATCAAAATAACAAAATAAAATTAGAGCAACTAAAAATTTCAGTGAGCAAAAATGAATGTAAACGAGACAAAAGTTTATTGAGATGACTGGCATTTACACAACTGCAACTTATATCTGTTTCCATGCACACTTAACACAATTTTCTAACTTCTATCTGTTTTGATGATAAAAGCTTATGACAAATTTACTAAGAATTTAATTATCTTTGCATTTATGCTTTAATGAGTGGGATGGTCTAGAATATTTAATATTTTGATTCAATTACATTAAATAAAATTTTTTGTTTACTATCATTTTTATGTCATGGTAGTTAAATGGTAGTAGACTTAAATAAAATAACAATTATAAATAAAAATTAAAGTAATAAACACAATTTTCAAACAGAGGAATCTTAAAATTCCTGTTCAATTAATTTATAATGGTATATACATATGTTAGATTTATTTTAAAATTTCTTTTATTTACCTGTAGTAACAGTTGTTCTATCTCTTTCTGAAATATAGAATACAAGTAAGTAAATTATCATTGCTATTTATAACAGTGATATACATACATACATACATATATATATATATATACATATATATATATATATATATATATATATACACAGAGATCGATATTATAACATAAAAGAGTAATCAGAAATGAAAATAATTAAAGGAAATAGAACTATAAGAACATTTACAAATATGTAAATCATTACTTTAATTCTAGGTGTTTTCTCACAAATTATAATTTCCTATTCTATTTGGAGTTTAATATCTACTTTTAAATTAATGACGCTTACTTGTTCATTAATTAATATCATTATAGAAATAAAGCGAACTTCCAAATTATAAACTCATTTCTTTTAGTGATTTTTAGAGATTACAGTGATAAAAGTGAACGAAAATAATTTAGAAATCTATTAACCTCATCATTATTTTATCACCTTTTTCATTTATTCGTCTGTTTCATTTGGAGTTGGTTTATTCTTCAGTTTTAAAATTAATATCTCCAAACATTGCAACCTGGCACATTGTAGATGTTCGTTAGAGAAAAATCATCAGTAGAATCTGCTCATAATAATTTACAAACTATATTACAATATACTGAGGATTACACTTTAATTGAGGTAGATTTTTTATTTTTGTCATAATGTGCACCTGCTGAAGCATTCAGGAAAGGATCTATGCATTTATTTAACATGTTAGAATGCACCTCATGCATTCTCAAGCTTGAAAGAGAGTGGTCTCAGAATCATATGATAAAGAGGATATAAAGACTGAATAAAAGCTTGTATGAAATAATCTGAGCTGTTTTATTTGACACAGATCTCTTTACGAACTGGCAATAGCACACTGGATGGTGTTTTAAAAAAAGTAACCAGCAATTGTAGCAAACATTACTTAAAATGTGCTAGCATTCGGACATCACTTAAAATTTTCATGAAAGGTAAAAAGTTCAAGAAAGCTACTACAAAGTTTGCAAATTGTGATATTTTTTGCTTGAGGCCGGTAATACTTTTGACAAAATGGGAAATTACGAATGAAATAGAAGTTCAATTATCAGTTTAAATTTCAAATTTAAATAAGCAGTAACAATGCATAAGTGATGTAACAATAATGAGAATACTTTCTCAAGATCTTTTCTACGAAATATCACTATGGCAGCCATTTTTATCAGAAGTAGATGCAATGTGACTGTTAGTAACTTTTGGTGATAAAAGGAATCAATGTACTTAACTTAGCGCCTATGGGTGAATAATTACCAATTTTCAAATATAATTCGTCATAAACTTAATTGTCCTTTTTAAACTGTTCATTTCGCTCTAGAAACTCATTTATAGATCACTTTTAATACAACATTTCATAGTAATCGGATTTTAAGACTAATGATTCTTTGCTGCGAAAACTACATCCATCCCTGACACTGATAGGGATCTCAACGATCGGAATAACGTTAATCATAAAATCGATGAATATATATTATGAATTTCATTCATTCAAATGACGTATGAATTAAATACTTGTTGGTTCTTCATGATTTGTAAGCGTATTATATAGCTCTGATAACGAACACTTCGTGAATAAGTAATTTCAACTTAGGGCTTATGAGTGAATAATTGTCAATTAAAAAAAACTCAATGTATACTTCATTGTTATATTTAAAATACAGGGTGATCTTTTTAAAAGTGAGAGTGTTTGGAGTACCATGTAGCGCGATCTAATATATAGCCTAAATAACACTAAACTTGGTATTTAGATTTATTTAGACTAATCAAAACATGGGAAAAAGGATTCCGTGAAAAATAGTTTCAAAAGTCACCGCTAGGACATTTTGTGGCGCTGTTGTATCTTACAATAATGAGAATTAGCATAAGACACGGGTATCAAAGAAAAATGCAAATGTTGTGCAATGACAGTGCCAGTAATAAAAGCAATAGAAGCAAGTATAGTAGACAGCTCTGACAAATAATCTCAGCTGAAGTAAACGAGCTCCAGTTGCCATGCCTCGCACGGTACCGGAACGTGCGTTTATGGTGGTGGAGTGTCAAATTCGTCTATTCTAAAGGGCAACATAACGAAGACAGTGCGAAATATTTTTCGTGATATGTTACGTACGGCTGTGGAAAACGTTGTGCACAGAATGCACGGTGTTATTTCTGAGAACGGTGCTTACATTGAATGTTGTCTAATTCCTCATCGGGGAAGTTAGTATAGTAAATAAGCATTAATAATTTAACTGTACGATTGTATGTGTTAGTATTTTTCTTTTCTCACATTTTATGCAATGTAAAGCGCAACAAATTTCCCTAGCGGCGATTTTTGGAACTAAAATATTTTTACGGAATACTTTTTTATTGTTTTGATTAGTCTAAATACCAAGTTTGGCACCATTTCGGCAATTAGATGGCGCTACAGGGCGCTCCAAGCACTGTCACTTCAAAAAAGATCACCTTGTATTATTGAGCAGAAGAAACTTATTTCGTGCTACCTGACGTTTAGTACTAATGATTCGTCTCTGTGAAACCTCTACATTAACTGTCTCAACAATCGACATACGATTGATGCATAAAAGACGAAAAATATACGAGTTTCATCAACTCCAATGAAATGCGGATTAATAATCATCAAGGGTTATGAATGAAATGATTCTAATCAGAGTATCGTACCTTGAGGCCTCTTCCTGCCGTCACAAGACACTTGCTGCTCGTCGACGCACTTCCTCCTCCGGGGGTCGTACAGCTTCCCCTCGCGGCACTGGCGCAGGGAGGGCCGCCTGTCGTGGCAGCTGAAGTACCAGTCGCAGTAGCGCTCGTGCTCGTACCTTCCGTAGTGACGGGGGCAGCCGAATTGCGGATTGGGATCAATGATTTCGTCCGATGGCTCATCTGGATCCACTGCGCCAAGGGAATGAAAGCGGATTAGAATACAGCACTTTCAACAACATAGGGTGACCCTGCAATCCTGGTTTAGAACCCTTTTAGTCACGAGAACTGATTTGATTTGAAACCTAAAGTAGATTCCTAATCACTGTAAGCAATTACGAATGAGATGCAACTCAAGTAATCCGGAAGAAATCAACTGAAATCGCACAATTGAGTGAAGCTGCTGTTCAGTTCAACTTTAGCCAGAAAGTGTTTGAATGAAAGACATAACTTTAACTGTTCAGCCTATCACAAATTGTTTAAATCAATTAAGACAAGTATTGAAGTTTATTCTTATTGAAAAAAATATATACTCGTTGAACTGTTTGTCACAAATGTGGTAAAAAAACCAAACTTAATCAATAGCGAAATCTTTAATTTGTCTGTGATATAATACGCATTACCATTTAAATTGTTCGGCACCAATTGGAAAGAACCATGCAAGTTGGATCATCCAATAATTTGAGTATTTTATCACAAAATGTTATTTTAAAGAAGAAATATGGATTCAAGGTAGAGCATAAGGAGATATTTTGTGCTCACAAGTATCATAATCTTCAATTAATTATGCTATTATTTTTATAATATAAATTAACTTTTTTAAACTTAATAATCATTCAAAATGATGAGGGAAATAAATAGTTAAACTGAAGAAGGCAATGTTTATAACTAATATCATTGTATTAATTGCATAAATACGCACTCATATAATGGATAATATGCAAGTAGTACCATTCTGTGAAACATTATAACGTTGATGTAACATATCACATAAACATTGTAATGTAATGGTATAATATTTAATTGTATTATCTGCAGAAATATATAATAAAAATTTTTTGAAATCATACATGGTAAAGTTACATAAATTGAATTACAAGTTATCTTATAGAAAAATGTAATAACTCTTTCAGAAAGATGGGAATTCACTTTAAAAAAAATGAAATGTTTTGAAAATAGGTATTTCGTTTATATCTTTATATTTTTTGGCGCATTCTCATCATGTGGTCACTATAAAGAAATTTTTATATTTCACTCTGAAAATATATCTGCTGTCTTTAGAATTTTTTTTTTAAAATGTCGTTCATTTTGCATTAAGTGCTATGAGATTTATTTTCAAAGAAAATATCTTTATAATAAAACAGAAACCAAACAGTTCCTTGGACAATTTTGTTTTTACTTGAAAGTTTGGATTTTTGTTCACATTCAAAAATAAGTTTTATTCATGAAAATGTATTCGTATCGTATTTTACAAATTAATTATACCTAAAACTTCAATGTAGAATTCCTGAGATGTTTAATACTTAAAAAGATTCCTACATACTGTCGGGGTGAATCCTGTCCCCGCAAGAAACCCTCTCTTCGTCGGCGCACCCCCTCAGCTTCTCGTGGTAGAGCTTGGCCCCGGAGCACTGCTTCAGCTGGGGTCGGCCCTTTTCACACGTGTAGTAAGCTGCGCAGTTCCTGGGGTGGGCGTACTTCCCGTACTTGGATGGACACACAAACTCAGGGGGCTTCTGTGTTGGAGTTATTTCATCTACAAGAAAAGACATAACTGAGGCACTTTTTATGAAGCAATGTTTTAAATAAAAACACGGGATTATTTTTGAAACAGTTGCAACTATTTTTAAGTATTTCAAAAATAGTTCAATTCCCGTAAATTATTGGCCACCAAAACTCAGAAGTGTGTTGGGAATTTCCTTAAAATTTGTGAAATTAAAACCCTGCTACAATTGATTTAAATAAGCTGGTTAAATTTTTGGGATGAACATGAAATTTCATAAGCCTGCTCCTAAGGGACTAAGAATTTTTTAGGCCTGGAAGAAATAGCGGGACTTAAAACCATTTTACAAACGAACCTAAAGGACCTGAAATTTTATAAGCATGCTCCTAAAGAAATGGTTCATTTTTTAGATTTTTTATACAGTTGTAATTCCAAGCATTATCGATAAAACATTGCAAAATTTGCATAATTTCTGAAAATTATCATTCAAAATTTTTAGCTTCAGAAAATTTGAATTAAAACGTGACATAAATTGCATTTCATATCAAGGTAATCAGAGTTACCATTACTTATACTTTTAAAATTAAAAGATTTGAAATATTAAAAACGGTAAGAAAAAACAACCTAATTCTTAATAAATTTATGATATTTCTGAAAATTATCGAAGAAAAGAAATCTTAACATTCTTAAAAAATACGTATATAAAATTCCAAGACTGAAAAGCATTACACAAAAAAAAATTTAAATGAAAAAATTTAAAATTACAAATAAATAAATAAATATAAATAAATAAAATAAATAAATATAAATAAATAAATAAAATAAATAAATAAATAAAAATTAAAATTTTTTAGTTATTAATGCGTTGTCCTAAATTGAACACATTTTATTGTTTATAAGCTGTTTTTACTTACAAAAACAGTTTCCATTTGTATAGATCATTATTTTAAGAATTCAAATTTACAAAATTAAGAAAGTTTAAAATTTAACAACACATTAAATTTTTTTATAGTTAAATAATGAAAAATTCATCGTTTGATTTAATTATAAAATGGATTACAACTTTTTTAATTTGCTGAAGTAATAAAAGAAATTCAATGTAAAAAGCAATTTTTTTATTTGCTTATTGGAATTAAGTTACATTATTTACACTACTTAAAATTACGGGAAAACCAAATAAAATTTTAAACAAGATTTCTTGCAATTTAATGAAGCTTTTCTATCAATGATTTTAGGATCCTCTTTACATTTTTCTTCTTTTTCATTTTATTGATTCCACTTCTACCAGCTCTAAAGCTCAAACAGTATCTAGTTTTAAATTTGTTCTGCCAACCGTCTGAAATCTTTGAAGATGCTTTATAGCAAAGCAGTTAAATTTCTCTTTAATGACAATGCCTTCAACAGGAACGTTCAGACAAGCAGCGGAGCATTTCTGTTTTAGGATGTTTTGCATCTCTGCGGTATTTTCGAGCACTTTTCCTGCTTTTGTGTTCTTCTTCAGATTTTTTTCGGAGTTTCAAAATGGTCGACAAGCTGTTCGTTGGAATTCCATATTATTTTAATTTTTGTCTACTTCTTACAGATTTTTTTTTTTACTTCAACTCTCTTTTGTGCTCGTTTTTTGAACGGTACCGACCCAACTTTCCTTTCGACACGCGAAACCTCACAATTAAAATTGTTCAAATGAAACTGCAGAGCGCCAACTTCTTCCATCCGTTTGAGCGCGGGAGGGGGATTTTCTCCCCTTTCCGCACGCACTCTTTCCCTCAATGCCTGGACTGTCGCAGTTCAAGAATGAATCAAGTCCTCAAGTTTCACGTAAAAATGAAATCAAATAAAAAATTAACAAACTATAAAAATAAAAGAAATTTTAAAAAAAATTGTTTGTCAAACACAAAAATTCACAAAGAAAAAAACTTTTTTTAAAGTTTTAACTCCTAAATGGGAGCTAAAATGATCATTGTGCTTATGGTATCAGGGCTTGCTTCTGGTTCGTAAGAACGCCGGTGTTCTTAAATTAGAAGTTCGTAAAAACGAACATCTATTGTACTTTGATTTGAGTGTCAAACAATTGTTGTAGACTTGCAATGATCTGTCATTCTTGATTTTGTATCTTATTCCTTTAACATGTGATCAAATGTTTTTTTTTAGAATTTCACTTTAATGCAAATTTGTAAACCCAAATTTAAACTAAAATAGATGTGCTGTGGTTAATAGTTATCTCAACCACCTTTTATACTTACTTAATCTCTTCTGCTTTAATTTACACGTTACTTATGCCTTCCTTATTAATTTTCAATTTTTCCTCTCTTCTTATGTACTCAAATATAATTTGTTCAAATGAACCTCTTTCTTTGAAATGTGATACAGCTATAGGCTTGAAAGTCCAACATTGTATTCATTTTTAGTTCTCAACTAATTAATCAAATTCTGGATCTCAGCGGGCGCCTGGTACTTCTTGCGAGGTGATTGTTTCTCTAGTTTGAAGAGGGGGTGGAACCTGATAACCGATAAGTACAAATCAAGGCCTCCTCTTCTCGTTGTTGTTGTCATTCTTGATTCATTTAAACACCTTTTGTTGCGCATTTTAACATAATATGAATAGTCATTTTCTTCTACTTAGATGTTTTAAATAAATCTTATTTATGTTATTTTATTCTGACATGAGGCTGTACACTGTTGTGAGCTACTTTCAATATTTGATTTGTCTCTCGATCGCTTCCCCTGACAATCGGTGGTTAACAAGTATATTTTTAGGGATGTGAATCTCATATAAATCTTGGATGACCACCGGTCGATTGCAATGCCCACCGCTACAATATACATTCGTTTTCAGTTGCTGCAGAAGATGAAAAGTAGAAGCGTTATTTTTTATGTACAACCTCTACTTTATGTGTTGGTTCTTATGATGATTTCCGATAGAGAGCTTAACGGAAGAAAATATTTTTCTGTCATAAGCTGTTCTAAAACTATTCTATAGAGTTTAATTTCTTGTGATTATCTTTATTGAATTATAACATCGGGAACGGTAAAAATCAACAGTTTTTTGGCACTGTTCATTTTCACAATTCTCGATATCGAAACTACGTCAAGAGTGTCGCCGAACTGGAACTACTCTTATGTAGTTTGCGATTATCATATTTCCGTAATTGCTTTTGATATGAATCAATGACTGAATTTTTGCGTCATGAATTGCGCTCTGTATGACTCTGGAATAGGATGGTTTGGTCCATCATAGATATGCTTGAGTCACTGTAGATTCTAGAATCAGTAACTTCCAGCTGCAACTTTACATATTTTCTTTTATATATAGTTTTATTTTAAGTAAATTTATGCACATGCGATTGCGTATAAGCATGCATTTCTCTTTAAAAACAATACAGCTGGTTGGTTGGGATTTATGGCGCAAGGTTCAAAAATGGACATGCTGCGCCCAGAAACATATTTTTGATATTTTCTTTTGTATTTATTTATTTTAGTTCTAATTATTTAATTTTTTTCTTTTTTGTTAAGACCCAGACCCAAACAACATTAAAAGTTTAAAAAACAAAAAAGAAGTGTATATATAATTTTAAAATCTATTGATAAAATATAAAAAAATTATATCATAATATAATTTAAAATAGCAACAAAATATAATGTAAAAAAAAAACCTATTGCCCTTAAGAAAGCGAATAGGTTTTTATGAGGTCAAATCCTCTATTAAATCAAAAATAGTTAAAAATTTGGTTTTAAAAAAGTGTAAACGTTCCTGGTTAAAAGCATGACATGATATTAAAATAGGATGAATAGTATAAGTTTCATCTCACACCATGGGCTTCATTCACTCAAAAACAAATGCCTATGTGTGAAACGCGTGTGTCCGATGCGAAGGCGAGTCAAACGGACATCAGCACTTCGTAACGGTAAAACTGATGATGGATATGGAAAGACAGCACGTAGTTTGTTGGAGAACTGCATGTTCCAGAACTTCTGCCAGAGAGAATAATTGTGCTTTTTTACCACCTTTCTCACATCTAAAAGAGGGGTAGTTGAATGCAATAAAGATGATGCAGCTTAACAAAACAGATAAATCTTTACACATTGATAAATTTAAAAAAAATTGACATATTTTACTACAATATTTAAATTGAGAAAGTAGAACACGATATCTCGCAGCAGAAGTGGAAAGTGTTTATTGAAAGCTTTTCTTTCGGCTGCCTTTAGCTTTCTCTCTCCCGTGATTCGTAAAGTTATCGCTGTGATTGCAAATCAAGAGATATTGAATGTGATCGAGAGAATCATTCCAGTGACCGTATTGAGCATTAGCAGGTGTGCACGTACCTTCCTTGGGCTTCCTGTTGCCGCAGTCCACCTCTTCGTAGCAGTTGCCACGGTTCCTGTCGTAGTATCTGCCCCTGCGACAGTTGCGGACGCTGGGGTGGCCGTCCTTGCAGTGGTAGTAGTAGTTGCAGATCTCCTCGTGAGTGAAGCGCCCGTGTCGTCTCTCGCAAACGTAGTTCGGATTGGGGTCCACGACGTCGCCCTCGTCGGGGTCATCTGGAATAATGTATGGAATCACATGAATTACTTAACGTTTATGAAGGTTTAGAGAGTGTGAATGTGCTTCCGTGACTGACCTCCAGGGAGCGACCTGTCCCCGCAAGTCACCGAGTCCTCGTCGTCACAGGACTTCCAGTCGGTGTCGAAGAGCTCCCCTTCTTCGCACTTCAGATGCTTCGCCTTGCCGTTGCGACATTTGTAGAAGTGGCCGCAGTTGTCTTCGTCCTTGAAGGTCCCCTCCCTCGCTGGGCAGATGAACTCTTCGTCTGTGAATAGTAAAGAAGAAAATTGTAATCATTCTCGTAAGGAAGCAGTAATCAATATCATTACAGTTAGAATAGTGTCCTTCACCGACAATATTGAATGCAAAGAGAAGATATTTATTACACGGAGGTGCAAAGGTAAAGGGGAAAATTGGACAGCTTCTGTTGATCCGGAGACCTGGAGCACCTTGTCCTATGTTAGAACCTAAGGTAGAAGTCTGACTTGGCTCCTATGCCTGCAGACCTTAGCTGAGCATATTGGAAGAGGCTGAGAAGAGTCCACATCTGCTTTTGGACTTTTTGGCTATCTATGATCTTATGGATCTGGTCTATTTCCACTAGACTAGATGGGGATTAGTCACACCCACCACACAAAGATGCAGAACTTAAAAAAATTAGAATACAGGTAACCCTCCTATAACATGCCGTGTTCCTAAAAAATGTCGTGTTGTATGAGACCCAGAACTAGTACAAAAAGGGGGGTTACATTCCAAAAACTTATTAAAAACAAATATTTTTTTTAAATTCGACATAAACAACTTAATTTTTATTAAATAATAAATGTATATCCAACACAAAGTAAGAAAAAAAAATTTTAATCTAACGCAACCCTAATTTAATGAATTGATTCGTCGTCACTGCTCAGTACAATCAACCGAGAACGTTTTTTGGTGGAACGATATCGCCTTCACTTTCAAAACTTTTTTCTCTATTTAAAGTTTTTGTATGCTTTCCCCTCTTAAAAAAATATCTGTAATCGAACTTTGCTGACTAGTTCTTACTAGGTCATTGTAAATTTCGCGGTATGGAGTTAAACAGTTTTGCAGCTCTCTTTTGAATTTTCGACTTCTTTCCGTGGAAGGGTCTGTTTTCAAGAAAAATGACTCGAGATTTTCCGCTAAGCATAGGCCTTCTTGTAATTCTTTTAATGTTAAATTCTTAACTGCACAATATTCATCAGAGCTAGCGTCCTCAAAATCTATTTGATTTGCATCCAGGGATGCCATTTCCATCAAATCCGCTTCGTCAACTTCTTCTTCCACTAATAATTCTTGAATGTCTTCAGTAGCCATATCCACAAAACCTTTGCCTCCGATTGATTTAGCGACTTTTAATATGGCACCAATTTCGTTTTTCTGATGTTTCACGCATGTTTTCTGTTTCAACTGAAGAGGGCTATATCTTCTTCCAACACACATTTAAGGTTGATGTTTTTATTTCTTTCAGCGACAAAGATATGATTTCGATACAGTGCTTGATTGAAAATTTCTTCCAAGCAATTTCTTCCGGAAGAAAAGAAGCGGAGAGTCGCCGCTAACCTATAAAAGAAGTAAGGAGTGAACATGTTTCCGCCGACCGATAAGAAGCTCTAACATTGGAACAAAACCGTGTTATAGGATGACGTGTTGTAGGCATTTTCAAGCAATTTACGAATCGTGTTATAGCGAAACCGTGTTATAAGATACCGTGTTATAGGAGGGTTACCTGTATAAGAATTTTATAATTCTTAATAAAGGTACAGAATTTAATATATTGTTAGAATATTGTTAATACTGTCTTTAATTAATATGATTAACTAACGTTATTTGATAATTTTAACATTATTAATTAATATACTAATTTACATAACAATTAATTCTATATTATACATTAATATTTTTAATTATTTATAGTATAATATTTCCGATAGCTTATTTATTAATTACGGAGCGCAGAGCTTTAATATTAATCAAAGGTTGACTGCTTATGAAATATTGATGAGTATCTTCGACACACACACTTTTCTATTCACTGATATTGTTAAGCGTGCATCAAAATGTTTTCTACAAGTACAAATAAGTATTGCATATTCTTTGATTCATTCTTCAAATGTGTGCTGATTTCATTTAGTAAGTGTAAAAAAAGAAAGTTGTGACTTATTCCAACATTAATAATAAATCTCTAATGAAAAAACTTCTCAAAAAGTTCATTTAAATTTATTTTGAAGCTGTGAAAATACTTGTTTCTCTTTATTTATAATAAAATAGGCATTGTGTTCTATTATATGAGATGAATTATAATTTAAATTATTTATTCATATGGCCTAAAAATCAAAATTAAAAGTTTAATAGTTCCTACCAATTTTAAATTTTTTATTTTGACCTAAATTTGTATATTATTTCAAAAAAACTGCGCACTGCCTACATTCAATGAATATAACAATGATGTAACTCTCACGTTTCTTTTACTTTCTCTAGAACTTTTGTTGAGGTCATATTGATCTACATTTTTCAAGTTATTGATACCAATTACTATTACAACATTTGTAACTAGAAAACCATTGATCCTATTTAATAAAATGTCCGTTCTTAATTTAAAAATAGGATTAAAATTGTTTTTCGGCGATTGAGAATTGTTTGGGTGGCAGAGAGAGAGAGTCGCACTTCTTTTCTTTCTCTGAACCCTAGAGAACCCTCTGAACTCTAGACAGAGAAGAAGAGCGGTCAACCGAAGAGATGATAGCGATTTAATTCACAAAGTTTACACTCATTTTGACTGTATAAAACTTTATAAAAATGATTGCTTTAAAATCAATATTTTAATTTTCTTCTACAATTCCTCATTGTACTTTAAATTTTTTTTACAAAACTTTGAATTTGTTGCTTTTAACCATCCTGTTACTGATTTAATAATGTATTGTAATAAATGCTTCCTTTATGATAGCAATTCAAGAGTCTAGAATCATTTGAATCCAGAATAATAGTATTTTGTTTCTAGAATCAATTCAGAATTCTAGAAGCAATATTTTTACTTCTAAATCCCTGAATCTGGTCATTTGTGCCTTTAATAAGTATTTGCGTATTGCTTTGGAAAAGAATGTTTTTAAATGATATTTAAGAGATCCACCCACTCACAGCATTATTCCTGCTTTTAAAAGCATCGTCTGTTCATTTTTTTCCTTTAATGATTATTTTGTGTATTTGTTTTGGAAATGAATGTCATTTTCTAAGTGAAGTTTAGGAAGTCCGTCAAGATTTTCCTGTTTTTAAGTATCTGAACATATTCCACTCATTGTCTTTAATGGTTATTTATATGTTTGTTTTGTATAAGAGATTTCTCTAAATCATGTTCACAGGAATAGAAGATTCTATTATCTAAAGCTGGGATTTCTATCTCTAATCTGAATGATTTCACTCATTGTTTTAATAGTTATTTGCGCACTTGTTTTGTAAAAGAATGTTTTTTGAATGACATTCATAGTATAGAATTATTCACGCTTAACAGAAAGAGGTACTTGCTTAAGTGCATCGGAAGCATGCTATTTATGGTATTTAATAGTTACTTACGTATTTGTAATGAAAAAAGAAATATTTTTTTCTAAATTCCAAGAATCTGTATAAGCTTTGAAAAAAAACTATTGAAAAAAGTCTTAAACTTTTATAAAAAAGAAATTCAAATTCCTGACCTTTGTCATCGACGACCTCCCTTTCGCAGACCACTTCCGAGTGCTTGCGGCAGGTCTTCAACTGAGAGTCGTACAGTCTCGAGAGTGGGCAGGCGAACAGCTTTGCGTCGCCCTGACGGCACTCGTAGAACTTGTCGCAGTCATCGTGTGGGAAACGACCTTTGCTCACGCTGCAGTCGTAATCCGGAGAATCATCCAGCAGGTGGGCAGGCTCCTCGTCCTCATAGTCTTCCGGAAAAAATAATAATCAATTACGACACAATAAATTCATTACATTTAATTTATTGATCTATTGGAAATATATATATTTTCTTGTTACCTTCGTAGTAATCAAGAAATCCATATAATCTTAATTAAAAAATGATTTTTTATTTTGATGATTACTAATCATAATGATTATTTTCTTTTCTTTAGAATATTTAATTTCTAAAGTAAAAGTGGCGAGAATAATTATTTTCATTTGAATTTATTACAGTACGCTGATGTTCAAAATGAAGAGACTTTTCAGATTTGGGCAATTGCCCTCAGAACTTCTGGACCGATGATTTTAACGAAATGTGAGGTGAATATACATTGATACATTACAAAGCAAATACAAGCAACAGCTACAAAACTCGCAAGATTATGCGGAATACTCATTGAGTCGGAAAGCTTGTAACAAGAGTCGCAGAATAGAACAAGAAAATATGTTAAAAGGGAATGCGTTCCTCCCCCCTCTTACAGGCCCGCATCGGGATTTCATACTTAAAATAATGCAGTTTATTATTTCCTGTGATGATTTGACCCACTCGTTCAGGAACGCTGTTTCCAGGCCCTGGATGGGTTTAGTAGGGGGTTCGGTGTTGCAATTGCACCCTCCCCAGAGCGTTCTAGACATGCTCTATAGGGTTGAAGTCTGGAGATCTTCTTGGCCAATCCATCCAAGGAATATTTTCACTTTCTAGGAATTAGTCGACCACAAGAGTTCTTTGTAGCTTTGTGTCCATTACTCAATGCACTCATGAAAAGAAGAACGTAGACCTCACCTCGCAGCAGCCTCTGTGAAAGACCACTATGCCTCCACCTCCCTAAAGGCGATTTTGCTGACATTGGAAAGCAGGTCATGGGAAAGCAGGTCATGGGTCATGAATATATGGCGGGAATCTGTGGTTAGTCTGGGCTCATTAGTGAAGGGACCCACTGATATATACGCCAGTCTGTGTGAATACTCTCTCAAGCAGTTTTCTGAAAAAGGTCACTTATACAAGTCGCGAGAGAGCTGTCACACTCTGCTAGAATCGACATCTCGGGCAGTCGTGGCCCTTGCCCAAGCTTAACAGACCCAGTCTCCTGGAACTGTTTCCACAAGTTGCAGACTACAAATATGAAACTGGCCTGCTTCCCATCTCATTCCACCACTAGAACGTTGGTGGTTACTCATAGATTGAAGCCAAAGTAACACTATTATAATTTGTATTCAATCAAGTGCTGCATAAAAACACTGAGTAATCTGGCGAGACATGCAAGAGAACGAAAAGCTTGTTTTTTTATTATTTTTTTTATTTTTATAATTTTTTTTATTATTAACGGCGGGCACTTGGGTGACTAACCCTTCGCCACAACAAGGCCGGAAACAGCTACTCATTTGTCGTTACCCAGCGGGCACCTGTGAACCAAGTCACGGAGGCGAGTAGCATTACCCGCGTCATACCACCACAGACCCGCTTATAGAGCGGGCCACATTCATACATCAACACACAAGAAAGGACAGAGAAACACAGAGAGATAGTAACATCCATGCCCGAACCGGGATTCGAACCCGGGACCCACAGCTCAAGAGTCAGGAACGCTAACAACTCAGCCATTGGTCGGCAAGCGTGTTTTGTAACGAGCGCCTCTTTCTCTACTGGCTCCGCCCACACGTACGTGTACTATAACGTATTCGAGTACATGATCTGCACCTTTGTCTCGAAGTAATGGTTTCGTTCAGTTCTTTTCAAGTCATTCAACAAAAAATGCTCCTAATTTTGAGCACCAATATACTCTTAACTTGCTGGGAATAACTTTATGTTACATTGAACAAAGTAAACAGGCAAAAGAGTAAGAGATATGGTTTCGTCTCATACTTTTTTAATAATCTCGAAAATTAATTCCACTAAAATTATTTTTATTTGTTTATGTTATTATTTCAAGTTCCAGTTTGCTGATTACAATAGTCTGAAAATCTATCAAAGAAAAATTTTAATTGGAAAATAATACAGCCTTAAAAAAGCCTAAGAACCATTTCCAATTATTTGATCACAAAGTTTAGATTAAATTACTAATTCTTTTATACAATAAAATAACTAAGAAATTTCAAAAATTATCTACTCTTTAAATGAAACAAATTGATAATTTTAATTTAATATTTTTATTAATTTTTATTAATAAATAGCTATATATGTATAAATAGCTATACAATATCCTATATATTAATAAAATAATTATTGCATCTCATGATAGGATAAAATTTTAGTATTTATCCTTTTTGGGTAGACATCTGTAAACACGTGGAATTGCGTTCTTCAAGATAACATTTAAGTGAGACAAAAACTAAATAAAATATATGTTTAAATAATTATTGACTTTTTATGTTCTATGTGACAGATTTTTTAATGATTTTTATTGCAAAAGGAAAATATGAATGGAATGTATTTAAAATTTATTATTTTTAATAAGAATAAATTTCTTCGTGTTTTTTTTTTATTGTAAGAAAAGAAATTTTAGTTATGAGAAGATGTTAGTTATTTTCCATCTGAAACAATAAGAATTTACTTTTCTCAAAAGTTTTTAACATACCGTTTGGGTCAATCCTGTCTTCACAGAAAACGGACTCTTCTGACCTGCAACGTTTGAGATCGGTGTCAAAAAGAGTGCCTCTGGGACACACATAAACGTCGCCGAAGCCGAACCAACACCTGATGAATTTGTTGCAAAGCTTGGGATGGGGATACACTCCGGACTTTTCGAGACAATTTTCCACGTCTTCATCCGGATCCGGCACCACTTCGTCACTCTCATCGTCGTCACCTGAAACGTAATGTGAGGTTTCACAATCCCTCAGAGCTTGAAAACATTATTTTTGATGTCCAATACCCTAATTATTTAATTGAAAATGTTGCTCAGCTACCTCACATCAGTCACATCAGAGTTATAAATTGAAATCCTTAGAGATATATTTCAAAACAAACAGTAAAATTGAAAAATGTTATTTTTAATAGAGTTTTTAGAAGAAATTTAAAACAATTTTAAAGGTGAAATTTTATGAGAAAAATTTAAATTGATATCCGACAGATTCATACCAAAATGTCTTTTTGTTTTGATTTCCAAGAAAAGCATTTTTATAATTGTATATAATTGAATTTTACATCAGTATGTTAGGTTCTTATAATATTACAAAGTATAACTTTGATTCCATGTGAAGATAATGGAACACATATCACATCTTTAAATAGGTTATTTAAAGACTTTTAAACATTCACACTGAGATAATTTCTTACAGTACCATAATGAAATGAAAACTCTCAAGCATTCATCTCAAATGAGCATGCGCAAACACTGCTGCCATGGATTCACTGTACCCTAGTGGTAAGATCAGATTCTTCTGAGTGATAGGTTCGCCCGTCGTCAACCCCGGGTGAGGGATGTTGTGCTTTCATTACGCGTCTAAACACCCCACCTGTTTCTGCTGTCAGACGACGTGCCTGTCTCCATTCATTCAACTGTGGACAGGATTAAACTAGGAACATTTCTCGCCAAAAACTGATGTTTTATAACAAGATTTGTTTTGCCTCTCTACGGTACTTTTTGTTGACGAGGACTTGTTAAATCAGGACCTGCAGTTCAAAGTGGATTCCGAGCCACAATGAATATCGACACCCAAGGTGGGACTCGAATCCACGAGCTGTTGAAATGAAGACAAGAGTACTATAGTCATTCGCCTTCCAGTTCATCTCATTGTCATAGTTTCAATTTGTTAGGTAACGATGGTGGTTATTTTGCATTATTTTTGGTAATCCTCATAAATTCTTCATGATTAGAAAATTTTATTTTCGAAATATCCAGCTAGTACAGTAATTTATTATCAGTATACAGGAACATCTAGACACAAATAAATAATTTACAAATTTCTAGAATGATTTTACTGAACATTCGACAGTCTCAATCGGATATGTTCTCTGGCTGTCGTTGTAAGCCATTGTTGGCAGACAGCAGTTAATCTAGGAAAAGAGGTTAGCTTTCCATAGAGTAATTTTCACTTTCATATTCCCTTATGGGGGTCACCATTTTTGAATAATTTTCTCCTTTCAGCATCTATAAAATTATTCTAAGAATTAAATTCATCCAATGTTTCACCTTTTACCATAGATCTATGATCTCTCCCTTTTCTGTAGTGATGGCGTACATCTTCTAACTTTCGTGTTGTGAAGGAGTTTTAATCTATACGTAATAAAAATGTTCAGAGCCTCTAAGAGGGTCATGGATGAATCAGAAGATTAAAAGGCATTTTTTTCAAAAAATAATATAGTTACAATCCTGAACAAATAGCGCAAAAGGAGCGCTGAAATTCATATTTTCAGGACACGTGGCAGCCCATGCATGCAGTGACAGCATTTTGCGTTTTAAAACAAGATTTAGCTTACGTAAAAACACAAAACTCTGAATAAAATTCTACAATGTTGATATAAGTAGGTAATATAGCGATTTTGATGATTAATAATTTGAGACTGTGGGGATTTATTGGAAAATTAATTTAACGAATGCATACAACGAGTAATACAGCTTTCATAAGAATGTAATGAATACTGAACTGTTTGAACTTATATTTCTTCCATAATGTGTCGAATGGTATGCATAATTGCGTACAATTCGTATCAATTGTATAAATTTTTCTGGTCTTGGTAATTTGGTACTTGTTATTGTTCATTTCTTTTTCTACATTTGGTCATTGACTTCTTTGAATAGGTAAATGATGAATATCGGTGGTACATTATACACATCAAATTAAAATCTAAAGTTTTTTATTTCAATAGTTTTAATGATATAACACCGCATCTCAGCGCGAAAGGTCCGAAACTCAATCGAAGCCACTGTTGAACAAAGAGATGTTGGGCATCTGCGTTTGTTGGGATGACAGTTTTCTGGGCTTCCTCATTTGTGAGCCCTTCCGTTGGTGTGGAGTGAACATGAAAAGACACACCAGCAGCTAAATCAGATGGGACTCTGTCACCTGACATTGGTTTAGAGTTACGAAGCCTCGGGGGATAGGCGAGGATTGAAAACCCGGTAACTTTAAGTGCAGTGTGCATCATTATACATGCACGAATACAGTCCTCTCTCTATGAAGTTTTTCTGAAAGGCAGCCAAAGTCGGGGATACTAAAGTAGGCCTATATCGCTAGGTTGTCCACTACTCGGCGCCATAGAAGTATGCTGTTTCATAACAACACTGTACATAAACAATTAATGTTTGTAAAATAATATAAAGACTTAACATAAGATTTTTTACCATAAGGATCAACTCTCTTTCTACATTGAACACTTTTCCTGTACTCGCACTTTTCATTATAGCTGTTGAAGAGCATTCCAGGAGGACACATGTACAGTTCCGGCTTCTTATTCTGGCATCGGTAGTAGAGATGGCAATAGTACTCGTGCGGGTAATCACCCCTCCATCTGGGGCATCTGAAGTTGATACGGCCCACATATTTCTCTTCACTGCTATCTGCAAAGAAAAGAATTCGTGATAGAATCAAGCACTCATGTGAATACAAATATTACTTGTGGCTTCCTAAACATTTTCAGAATATCAAATCATTATGATCTGACACAGCAGCAGCATATAGACAGATAGATATCATGGCAAGTGATGTGCGTCGAGTTGCTGGTATCGGAAGAGATACTGGTAAAACATCTGCGACATTTCGAGGTGCTGTGAGGATAGTAAAGATGATGAAAAGAGGTATGCAGGAAAAAAGTTCTTTATGTTCTCAGGGCTATGGTTCGGATTTCGTAAATTGGGAATTTTCAAATATTGTACATCATAGACAAAGAATATTAAGAAAAACCTGAGAAACATCTCAAAGTATGTATGGATTACTTAAAAAAAATTCGTTGTCATAAAATGTGTGCTTTAAGGGAAATTAAAGGGAAGATGATTTTATGTAACTATAGAAAATTGATATAATTAAATTTAAATGTACATACAATAGATATTTGGAAGAAATCGGTTGTTTGTAGGTGTTGGAAAATGACCGGGCAAATGGTTTTTTGAAAATGAAATATTGTACAACTCTTTATGAGGATGTTATGAAAGTTCTGGGAGAGATGCCGATGGCGAATATCGATTCCCTTTGAACGATCCAAAATAAATCAATTGTATTGAGGTCGGGTGATTGTGAGGGTCACGGTTCATGTTTAACTTCATTATCTAATTCATCAAATTATAATTACACAAGTCTCGCTGCAAGTATAAGTTCATTATTATCCTGAAAAATTCCTTTTTCTGCAGGAAACACATTTTGCATCGTAGAATGAAGCTGGTTGATAAAAGTATAGGAGTTTGCAAATTAAATATACGGCAAAGGAAAATGAGATTTTTGGGTTGTAATCTTTAGCTCAAAAAACTAATACGGATATTTGATTTCATTAGTTTTCATTTAAGTTGCGTTCTTTTCTACAGTAATATATTTGATTTTTTCCCCAAAAATCTCTGAAGATAACTTCTCAAGGTATTCCGAACTGCTAACAAGGTCCCAGATGCCAAACCTTTGATAAATGGGGTGATTGAATTAGTTCGAGGTTAGACTGACAGTAAAAATTTACTTCTATTATTTCCTGCAATATTTAGTAACAAATAGTGAATCTTTCCGATGAGGTTAAATTGAGATAAATGTTGTTTGTAACCACCATAAAGTATATGCATGAATACTTTAAGGTTAGTATGGTTATAATGAAGAGATGTGTTTATATTGAGAGACTTTCACACATTTTTTAACTATATTTATATTTGAATAATTACCAATTTTCCTTTGAAAATTGATGCTCATTTTCAAAAGAATTGAAAGTTATTTCCTGGACTTTTAACAAGTTATTCAATATTGTATTTGTTAAACGGGAATTATTGAAAAATGAAAGGATTAGAAACTTTAAAGTAAGTTGACATTGACAAGATATTTGTTTGATATATACGCTAGCAATGTACATCCTCAAAAAATTGAAAATTCTTGATTAAAGAATTACAAATTTTTAAGAGAGAAATTAAAAATAAAATTTGGTTTTAATAGTAATATCTATGCAATGCAATGGAATTGCAGTAATTTGTTTCATCGAGAAACAAAAAATGTCGTATGCAAAATTATTTCTCAAATTTATTTAAAAGGCATAAATTTAAAAAGCTTTTTAGTATTTAATAAATAATAATTACTTTTAGGGAAAAAATATGGTAGCTGAGTTAGCTGCATAAGTTATTATCTTCGAATTATTTTTTTAGGGATAAAATGTTATTACTAACTATTGAAAAAATATTCAAAAGTCAAGTTAAATTTAAGGAGCTATAACTTACTTTTTTAATCAGTAAATAATTACTTTTAGAGAAAAATATTGTAGCTGAGCGTCATTTATTATCTACGAGTTATGTTTAGGATAATTTAACAACTAACTATTAGGAAAATGTAAGACTTATTTTTTTTAAGAATTACGTATAAAGAAAACGAATCGTTCACATAAATCCCACCTCATGAACGATTTATATTTCAAAATTCTCGACAAGTCATTTATCACGAAAAAAAGATTACTTTTCTTAATTTATCACAGATATGAAACTATAATACGCATTCATATTCTTTAATTCACTTTTTTATTAAATTTTGATCTGCATTTTTTGGCATCACTTGCACAAACATAAGTTTTCAATTATTAGCTTTAATGCGATATAAGCATATAGCTGTAAGCAAATACGATGACCATGAAAAATAGAAATGAGTGTACAGAAAATCATGCCTTACATTTTAATAAAAAGTGCAGAGGCGCAGTAACTCCAAGGGTACCGGAATTTGAATCCTGTTTGTAAATACAATGCCATCTTCTTTTTATAAACTGTTACAGACTGCGTCACGTTCATGAAATGCGTGTGCGGAGTATCAATAGGATAGTTCAAAAAACGCATGATTTATCAGCAAACATTGAAATTTGTTGAACATTTGCTTCATTGTCGCAGATAACATTTTCTAACGTACTTAATGGGACATAATAAGGAATGTGCCGTTGTCATTGAGTTCAAGAATACTTCTAAGAAATTATATAGACAGCAAAATATATATTATTATATTTACATTATTTGAAGTACATATTGTTTGGGAACATAGGAGTAAAATTCCATTGATCGGTGCCATTTTTCTTAAATTGACATCAAATTGTATCATATTGTTACTTGAATCGCATTATATTCTATCATAATGTAATTTCAATTTCTTATTTTAACGAGAACCAAAATTGTATTTAAATGGAAATACTAAAACGCATAATCTTATGTTGGTGACTAAAACAATTGGATTCTATTCTGCAGAAATTATGTCTCAAATGTCGTAAACATTTTATGATCTAAAAAGAGAGAAATATTTAATAAAACTTGTGTTTAAAAACATACAGATGGCTTGCATAGCAACATCCATGTATTTAGTATATATTTTTCTATTATTGACTAAAAATTGTGCTTTTTGGCAGCCTTTTTTTTTATTGATTTTACGCATGGGATATTTTTTGAGGTTCGACAGATGGGCCTGAGTCAATTTCATTTAGCTTTTGATTAATAAACATATAATAGAGCCTCGCAAAATTATATTAAATCACTTTAATATAATTTTTATTTGAGGAATATTCTGAATATTTGCTTTAATAAATATGAAAAATACATATCGCACGCATTTAAGCGTTTGAAATTGTGATAACATTAAAACAGATGGCATAGACAAAGCATAGGAAATCGAGTTAGAAATCTACAGGTCCAATAGATATTTTTCATGAAATTGAATTATTCTTAGCTGCTGCTTTCTTTTTTCTTTTCTATTCAAATTCAGGAGTTCAATAATTTATGATTGACTAATTCAATTTTGATATAATCCATATACTGCGAACTGTGAAGATTCAGACGTAGTAAAATACTGTGAGAGACTATCTGACTACTGTAATCATTGAAGATTTTTATATAGTTTTAACAAATTTTTAAGTTGTAATTGCATCACAAGCAGTTTCTCATTAGAAAAAAATCATATTTGCTAAATATACCACTAAAGAGTCTGAGAAATTTTTTCCATTAACCTTTTTCATTATGAAGTACAGTATGTGGCATACAATAATGTACAACTGTGGCTAACAGTTTGTTATTTACCTGCATGCCTATACATTTTAGATTTAAAAAAAAAAAACTTAAAGAAATATCTTTTGCCGTCCTGAAAATAATATTGTCAGACAAATCGTCTTTCACACTTTTTCCTACAACAGAAGAAATACACATTTGAAGGAAATCTGCACAAGTGTATGAGTGTGTCCTTCCAAGTGCCAAACATCAAGTGGATCTGTCATGATATGGATAGCCATGTGGTGGATCAATCGTAACCATGAAAAGTAGTATCACCGCAGAGAAATTTTAGCTTACTTCTTTTGATGCAAACCCATCAAGACAGGATGATGCCATACCTATCCATGCGGAACATCTCCAACGACGAAGTTAAACATCTACTTTCGCTAGCACAGTCACCTGACGTCAATCAACTGTTGAACCATTATGGTCTATTTTAGAGCATTCTTTATGGAATCAATATCTCCTCCATCGGAATCTCACACAGATTTTTCCCAATATCTCCATGAAGAGCAATGAATGAACATAATTCAGCACTTAAGTAAATCGATTGATGAATCCAAGCTGTATATTATGCTCTTAGACTTATAAAGAATCTTTTATTAGCATGGTCCTACACCATGCTAATAAAGGATTTTTTATATGTCTAAGAGGTTTGATAACCACTTGCACGTGTGTTGGTGGCTTAACGTTGTTAAGTGCTGTTCTTTGTGTTGAAAAAAAATTTATCAATCTATTATCTAAATAATACCTAAAATTGACTCACTTCATATGACGTCAAAGTCACATGTCAAGTACCATCGCTGATTCTTTTTTATTTGTTTACTGCGTCCGTCGCTTAAACTCTTATTAAATTTGAATCTACTAGGTTACAAGAAGTTTTGCACTGATATTTATCTCGTCTCTTTGTCAATTCGTCTCCAATTTGTCATCATTTTATCTGGAGCTGCATATGATAAGCCTTTTAGTGAAACTAATTTTTTTAAATATTCCTTTGCTCTGTTAAAGTAAAATGGTGACAAAATTTGAGCTACATGGTTATTTTAACAAAACGTTTGGCAGCTGGTGATGATAAAATATAATCTTCTTCTGCCATTTCTCACAACATAGTTCTGACGACAAATTTCTCTTGCAACAATAAAGTTCCTCTTTCTTTTCATCAAAATACTACTTTTCCCTTATTTGCGAAAATCATACAACTTACTTAAGCAGAGAGAATTTATTATTAAATATGACATTTTAAAAAATTAAAAAAGCATTCTTGTCAAGTTGCTGTATAAAATTAAACTGTGCAGACATTTACGAAATTCAAATACGAATATGTACTACTATTTAATGCAAACAATATACGTTTGGTATTTGTCACGTGATAAGTACCAAATACAGAAGCGCCGTCTATCGACGAATTGACTCCATTCCTTGATTGCATTCAAAACACGGCTCGGGAAAGTAAACAAAAGATCATACATTATAAACAAAAACAACTTTAATAAACACGAAAAGTACAAACATTGTGATTAACTATACATAATCCAAAACAATTATCAAGAAATCTAAAGGAACTTCTAATTCCATCGAAAGATTGGGAGAACTTCCTCCCTCAATCGAAACAAAATCTTAAGTGCGATGAACTAGTGCATTATAATAGGTGACAGCGCCATCTATACAAACTTTTTTCCTCACACTCCCCACCTGAACTCTTTATAGAGTTCACTAATTAAAATTTTAATTTTAAGACTAACACTAACAAACACATAACAATTAAAAATATCAATTATAAAAATTTAAACTAAAATTACTTACACATAAATGACAACATCAATAAATTCAAAAAACACATAAGAATATATGAATTCAACATACATATTTTTATTCATTTATTTAAGATTCAAACTGATTAATTACGCTCAACTTTGATAATATTATAAAGTAAGGTTTTGAATTAGTCTCTAAAATTGGGAAAAATATTTATAATAGTTCAAATGTTTTATACTTATTTTAGAAGTGAAATTTACTGTAATAACGAAAAAATGAAATAAATTTAAAGTTCAAATGATTCAAATTTAAAGTTCCAAATAATGTTCAAGAAAAGTTAAAATGTGTCCGTATTCCATAGCTTTGCACCTGAATTAAGACAATGAATTGTAGGTATCCCATAATTGTATATGTTTTGTAAATATGTGTTAATTAACTCTTACTCTAGATAAGAATTGTTATTTAATTAAATTACGCTTTAACAACTCCCCACCTTATTTTACGTGAAAAATTAAGTAAATTTATGGAAAACAATACAGGAAAGAGAGTGAAAATGAAAGTGATAAGTATGGCGCATATATAATAACCTTATTTGTGATTAGAAATTTAATTTCAATGAAATACATTTTCAGAGAAGAATTGTATAGAATTATGAGAAATTATATCGAAAAGAGTAGAAATAAAGGTAATAATGTCATGAATTTATCATAGAACCAAGGAAGAAAATTGTACCAAATGATAAAGGAACAATAATTTCGAATATTAAATGAAATACAATAAACTATTGGCTAGCGCAAGATGAATATCGAAAACAAAGAAAAAATTATCCAAAGAATTAAAGACATGCCGATAACTAGGAATACAGTGAAAGAAATGCGTGAATTCAGCAGAGCCCTCTGAATGGTTGCTGAAGCCGTATAAACAGATGCCTTTAATAGAATTTTGAACTTGATCTTTAAGCTTTCTCTGCAATGGTAAAAATAGATTGCAGTCCTGCTTCTTCATCTCGGAAGCAGGGCGACAACATGCGGAGCAAGAACCATCGATTTCTGCTGAGGAGTATTTTCCTGTCGTGCTGAAGTAGATGATGCAGCGCATAACAGCTGCATAGTAATGCAAGTATGGAAGCAGACAGACTAGACCAGAAGTAGACAGCTAGTAAATCCGAAAGTGAATGGAAATGTGACGTCTATACAAGAAGCTAGACACTCAGCTGTTGATGTTGACGTAAAACTTTATCTATATAGAGCAATAATTGCATCATTACACTCTTACTATTGTATCGACGTTTGTTGCATTGTGGATTGAGTAGAAGAATTCCTCAATTCTGGATCTCCTTGACGCAAAATCATTGACATCTGGGGTTGCAAAGGATTCATGAAAACAGGAACTGCAATTTTTATTGGAAAATTCCTCGATAATTTATGGTACCAGGAATCACGCATTTAAGTTGGACATCATTCTGGCGAATAACTTCTAGAATGTTGGACGAACATGTACCTGGCAGAGTGCCGGGCTGTACCAGTGGGGAGTCATCGTCATTTAGAAGCAGGGATCTCAAGTAAAAGATTCCCATTACTTCACCTTTTACCCCAGAAGTATCATTTCACTTAGAGAACATTGCAACCAAAAGAAATGTTACGTGTCCCATCAACACGACGGACATTCGGCTAAGCTGGGATTCGAACTCACTATTCATCGATCATGAGAAGGACGCCCTAAGTAACCAGATCACAGTGGCCAAACTTCTGGAATCTTTACTTATACAACATGAGCATGCGAAGTTATAGTTTGGTGCGATTGAGCATCATGGATCACTTCACTTGTTAAGAATTGTGGGTAATCTTAACAACAGATATAGATGACAAATGTTGAAATTTAGAGCCACAAAGCATTCCTTAAGCAATCTCCCAACGGGGTAAGGGCCACTTACATGTTGCAAGGAATGCTCAAGGCATTTTTTCAGCACAACATAAGCAGTATTGACATGTCTGGCCAGCTCATTTACCGGATGTGTCTCCAATTGTATGTGTGGAGACGGGGCCAGCGTCTCGCTCGTGATTTGCATCTTATAGCTTTAATAGACGCTCTTTCGGTACGCACATAAGCGATATGGAATGTTTTTCCCAGGAAGGCATTCGATATATATTTGTTAAGCAGCCCTGAATGCAGTGCCTACGACACAAATACTGACTTCAAACACTAAATATTTATTTATGAAAATGCCAGACGTTTAGTTATTAAGTCATTAAATTTGATCTTGCTTCTAAATACTTAAAAAAAACAGAATTTTAAGATAATAATGCGCTGCATTCTTCAATTTGTTTCTCATCAATGCTCTGCTCAGAGAAGATATAGACAGAACAGTCTTAAGTCGAAATATATATATATATACATAAATATATATATATATATATATATATATATATATATATATATATATATATATATATATATATATATATATATATATATATATATATATATTTCGAGTACCTAACTTTGAGCTGGTAAGATGAGCCTCTTAACATTGTTTCTTTGTAACTTAACCATTTAATTTTACTGTTTCAAATCCTTTGTCTGTAAAATTTAATTTAATTTTGATGCTTGTTTAATCTTGTTGTATAATTAAAAATAATAAACATATAGAAATTTGAACCAGTTGTTTATCTAGATGGAAAAGGAAGAATTTTAGTTTAATTTCAATTATATAGGTGCAAAAGAATTTTTCACTAGATATAAAAATATTATCCAATTTTTAAAATAAAATTATTAAAAATATAATGATTTTAAGCATATTCTTTTTTAAATAAAAAGAATAACATTTTTTTCTAACATTATTTACAGTCAAAGTCTTATAAAATTACTTTAATAAAATTCATAATATTATTCAAATTATTGTAAACAATTATTCTAAAAAAAGGTGCATGAAAATAAGAATTCAACAAATAATTTATTCAAATCTAAAATTAGATCGAAGGAAAATAAAAAACTATAAGCGTTTAATGGTAACACGTAATTTTATCAAAAGGTTTTATTTTAATGACGGAAAAGCGTTATGTCAAAACCAATTTATTTCAATTTAAATGTTAGTTAAAATTTAAGTAACAAAATAAAATTTATATTTAATATAAATGCAGCTTCACAAAAGTATTACTTCAGGGCTGATATCTGATTCATGTGTGGTTTTAGCTAATTGAAATAGGCTGAATTTGAATGAAAACATAAAGTATGACCACAAATGACGTTAAAAATGTTATTGACGATAATAAACACAAGACGTGAAATACATGATACCTCAAACAGAAAAATTAGGAACTGTGTTCTAAAAATTTGAACGACAACTACTTATATCAGCTTCACTGATTGGTTGGTGGTTCGCAACACTATTAGAGTGCAAGAAACATTCATTCCAATTATAGATTCAATATTCATTGGTTAAATTGAATTAACTTTAAATAGAACGCTAATATAAATTGCATTATTAAAATCTTATTTGATGAAAAAGTGTTTTCTTTAATTAATACTAATACTAGCCTATATATAATTTATTGATACATGTATTATATGTAATACATTTTCTTGCGTGAAAGTTAATGTGTAAATTATAAAAATTTCAGGAAGAAATACCGTGGTGTTTTTTAAAAGTTAGAATTTTTAAAATGAGGCGTTTATATACACTCACTTCCGAAAGTTAAGCACGGAGAGGAAAATGCTAATTTCCGGAAGCCAATCAGAATTGAAGAAGATGCAAATCGCTGCAGAGGTAGATGGAAGTATGCAAATATGTTTGGTAACAGTCAATCGCGCTTTCATGTCAAGAAGTATGCAAAAAGGGCAGTCTTTAAGATACCAGCTTTATGAAGGTTACAGATGTTGATTGTAAGTGCTGATAGAAAAGTTGTTTAAAACTTTCACACAATTTGTTTTCAAGACATACGTGTTTCTATGACTTCCAGAAGACGAATGGAAGACCTCGAGTTTGTGTCTGTCTATCCGTCTAATCAAAAGGGGTGTGATTAAAGTGGTGTCCGGAACATGTCAATTGGACTGTGTCTGATTGGGGTAATGTCATGTTTACTGATGAGTCAAGATTTGCTCTGGAGCCATATGACAAGCGTATAAGGATATGACGTGAACAAGGAACACGCAATCAGTCCCAAAACATCTCCGAACATCATGCATTCCGAGGGGGAATCATAATGGTGTGGGCAGGAATTTCATTAGGTTACCGCACCGACCTGCACATCTTTAAAGGGGGCTCTGTGACGGCTGTCCGGCATCAAGATGAAGTACTAGAGCTCATTGTGAGATTGCACGCTGCAGCATTTGGTCCTATTGTTTTAATAGACGATAACGCACGTCCCCATAGAGCTGACATCGTCGATGACTACCTGGAAAGTGAAGGGATTGTGCGTATAGCGTGGCCCCAGCATATTCGCCCGACCTTAATCCCATTGAAAATTTTTGGGATGCTCTCAAACGTGCTGCATCTTCACGTTTCCCTCCTCCAGCCACTCTTAATGAGCTGGAAACTGCTCTACAACAAGAATGGCTATTGTTTAGTTCTGTGGTAGTTGACCCTCTAATTGAAAGCATGGTCACAAGGTGTAAACTTTGTATACAGATGAAGGAGATCACATACCTTATTAATGTCCTTTTTTCCCCTTTATGTTTATTTTCACTTTATACATAATTCTGTTTAAATCTCCAGTATGTCATTATCTGATAGCTTACAAAAATTTAACATTGTGTTCATTTCTGTATATAATTATTGATTTTATTTTATGCATAAATATATATGCTACTTTCCTGCCGAATTTTGTGTCAATCAAATTCGGCCAGTAATTTTTCCAGTAATTTTTGATTTTTTTTTTTTTGCATTTTACATCTTTGTGCTTAACTTTAGGAAGTGAGTGTAGATGGGGGTGTTTATGTGCATTTTAACATTATAACTTAATTGTAAGACGGAAATTCGATGAAACATTGCAAATAATATAAATATTTTAAAATGCTGAAATATTGTGATTGACTTGAATTTTATTTAGAATCAGATGAGAGTTGATTCGGTTTGTGAAGAATCGGATTTTGTATAGGCTTCGTTTCTATGTAATTTGATGCGAAGGTTCTTTTGTTTCCTTCAATGTAATACTCCCTGTTGCGATATTTTGTAAAGATAAGTACATTCGTAATTTTTCATTTCCATTGTCTGGGTGCTTCTAGGATATTATCACCTATTTCAGCTCTACGAAGGGCGATGGCAACTTATGATATTATATAGTGGCGCACCCAGTGGGTGTGCATTCGTCCTCAAGAATGTGGGTGGTCTTCATAATTTAGAAGCAGACCAAATAAAAGACCCACGGACTTGGCTTGCCATCCCAGAAATATCATTTGACATGGAGGACATTGCAGCCACGACTTATTTCACTATTCCAGGCACCATTAGTGAACACGTCGGATCCTCGAATGGTTTGTTTGTTTGTCGCTCAATGGTCATTTTTTGCACACGAGGGCTAATTAGACCGGGACTTACGGTTTAAAGTGGATTCCGAACCACTACAAACATCCATGCCCAAGGTGGGATTCGAACCCACGAACTGTTGAACCGAAGGCAAGAGCGCTAACCATTCGGCTGCCAGCTCGGCGGGATCCTCGGATGGGTTGGGATTCCAGCTAGCAGCCTTCAGAGAATGAAAGCGAACGCACTCCTCAACCAGGCCACCCGGACCTCTTACTATTTTAAACACATTTTTTTCGACATTTCTCATCTATAGTTAATTTTCTATCTATGTTTCAGAGCATTATTTTCTTTAATGATATTTCATGCCTTATCATACATGGACCAACATTCAGTGACTTTGTTGCTACATTCTGTGCCATTCCACTGAGTGCAGCAACAACGCTTCGATATATTTTTAATTTTTTGAAAGCATTTTTCTCGGGTGTGGAGTTTTTCTCCAGACTGCTGCGCAGCGGAGGTGCGGGGGAGTTTTCCTCTCTGGCTGCACATCAATACTGTTCTCCATCTGTGAAACATTTACCCGAAAGACAATTCTGCGCTTAATGTTAAAATTCCTTATGAAAGCAATCAGCTGTCAGTCAGTCGACAACACGGTGTCCAAAAATCAAGTTAACCTTGATTCTGCGTTTGAAGTAGATTCTTTTTTCTATTAATGAATTGAATTCATTAATAGAAAAAGAAATTTAAAGTATATTAACAAAATATGTAAGTATTTAAAGTAAAAAATAGTTATATTAAAAAAAAGTTGTTTTTTTCTGTTTTATGTAATTTAAAATTAACAGTGGCTGTCGTAATTATTTTTCATTTTCAAAAGTAATACAATAAATTGAAAGATCTTTCAAATTTGTTCATATAGATTTTAAAATATTTAAAAATTCCAGAATGAAAAGTTTTCACGTCACACTTAGAACAAACACATTGAGGATTTATACTAAAGACCTTATTTCAACACATAATATCGATAGTATGAAATAATTGTTGTTGTTCCTGTTACTTATGATGTTTGGACTAGTCAAACTCGATATGCAGTTGGCTATGCGAATTTAAGTCAGTAGGGTGCGTCTGTCGTTTAACCAGAGCACCAAGAAGGTGAAAGTACGACTTTGCTCTTAACTCCTTCGATAGAGGGCACCACCAGAGGATCCATTCCCTCCATTTTGACATTCATATGGAAGATGTGGAAATTTTCTCCACACCATTATACCCAAGACTTTCGATTCCACGTATTTAACGATCACGTACGAAGTAATTGATATTAATAAACATGAAAAAGTAATTAACACAACATTTTTAAGAGCATTTACCTATTTTAGGTTTTAATTTACACCAGTTCAGATCCATTGAAATTGGAAGAAAATTTAAAGGCAATCCGGTATTCAGACTTATGCAAATATATTAGTTTGATATTTGTATAAGTCCTTAATATTTTTGCACAATAGTTTGATATTTGTTTCTATGCAAAAAATCTCACTTAGAACAATTATCACTCCTTTTCGCAAAAGTATAATTTGGTATGTCATGTGCATATAAATACAACTGATATACAATACAAACATGATTATCCAAGGTAACATTATATTTATATTGATATCATTATGAAAATTATTTGCAGTGCATAATAGATTGATATTTGCATAAGAAATATATTTCTTCTGATCTTTTCATAATAAAATACTTTTTTTCCAACGGTGGGCATCTGGTAACTAACCCTTCTCCAAAAAATGGCGGAAAATCATTTATCGTTAGCCTATGAATGAAGTAACGGAGGCGGGCAGCGCTGACCATGTCCCTCCATCAACAAATCCGTGCATATGGTTGGCCCCATTCATTCATCATCTTAGAAGAAAGGGGAAAAAAACCGAGAAAGGAACATCTTTGTCCGAACCGATGACCCACAGAACGCTAACCACCCGGCCGGCAATAGGAAAGACAAATTTCTGTTTTTTGTTTCGAATTTTATATAAATCAATGATATTTATATTTTACAGTGTTAATTTTTAAGTAAAATATTTGGGGAAACGATAAGCTTCTGAATATAATTTTAATAAACATATCAAACCGACCCTTAAAAATGATTATGTAATAAAACAAGGAGATAGGTTGTAATAAAAATATATACTTGAAGCATACATTACCTAAATTTTTCTTCCGTTTGTCACAGTCCACGGACTTCGTCTTTTGGCACTGGAGTTTCTTGGCATCGAATCGGTATCCAGAGGCGCAACTGAACACAAAAGAGTCCCTGCCGTCGAAGACGTAAAAATATTGGCAGTATTTCTCATGGGGCAGAAATATCGCGTCCTCTGATATAGTTGGCTTTTTGTGCTTGTCCTCTTTCTTCTTCAGCAGTTCGTAGTCATCATTATCCAACACATCGTCTTTGTAAGGTTTGAGGTAGAACTCTTCCCCTCTCTCATTAATTGTGCTTGATACAGTATTTATGAAAGCTGCAAAATTAAACAACAAGAATGAATGTTCTTCATTTTTATCCAGCACAAAGGAGGATTGAATGGATCTTTAAAAGTGAATGAGGAAGCTGTATTAGTTTATGAGGTAATTTTTATGTCAATATTAATGGCGATATAAGAAATGTGGGTATACAATATTTGAACGTTTTAATGAGGATTATTTTTTGAACAGCATAATTTGGCAAGAAACTCATGTATTAGCGGGATAAAATATTTTTGTCTATTGATAGCTAATGGTTTTTCTGTATAATGATTGATTTGTGTGTAAATAATGGCGGGATGTTATTTGACGAGATAAATTTTTAAAAATAATTGCAATTTATAATTTTGCGAAGTATTATATAATATGTTGATGAGGGCTCTCACAACAGCCTCACACCACTTTCCCTATGATTAGCAAAGTGAAGCATTAATGAGATTAGAAGCAAAAATAAATCAAAGAAATAAAATTATAAAGTTATATAAGTGTTCACTTAAGAGATTCATTTCTTTTGAACTGAAATCTTTTGAATAATTATTATTCTCCTGTCAAATCTCAGTGTGACTTCCAGAACTAAAATATTTTAATTCAAACATGAAGTTCGCAAAAGAAGTTATTTGTTTAAGGCATTAAATGTTATGGCCTAACTTACTTATAATTCAATTTCTTTTATAATTTCTGTTGTATTTAAGATCTAAGTTTTAAAATCATAACTCTCTCGATATATACAATGACTTATTTTTTACACTACAATTTATCTTTAAATGAATTCTAAATCAATAGAGAAGTAAAAAATCATTTAACACTAATTTTAAAATCATAAGTATACATTAAAGACAATGTTTTTCTTCGTGTATATTATAATGAATAACATTTTTTATCGTTACAAATTGAGATTCCAACCAATTTATTTGGAATAAAACTAATGTTTTTAATTTTTTCTATAAAAGTTTTGATTGCTTATTTCTAATGACGTAAAGATCAAATTGAAAGTAAAATGAAATTTTTAACTCAGATATTATTCATTTAAAAATAAAATTATATATATATATATATATATATATATATATATATATATATATATATATATATATATATATATATATATATATATATATATATATATATATAACACTTCAGGTTTACTTTTTTCCAAAAGATGTTTTTTTCTTCTTAAAATATGGACCAAAATCTGAATGTCCATTCTTTGTAGAATTTACCAGGTGTTAGAAAGAATTTTTGCACTTTCGATTCTAATGAAAAGAAAATCTCTTCATTTTTTATTTCTTTTTCTTTAATATTTTTAATGGTATTGTTTTGAAATATTTAATTTTGAACTTGTTTCTTCTAATGTTACAGACACAAATAATGCATGCCTTCATAATTTAATGAAATGTACTAAAATTATTTTAAAGTTATATTTACTTTTATTTACATTAAAAAATTTCGAGGAATCTATAATCTGTTTTCATGTTGGTCTGATTAAAATTTTAGGACGATATGATAGAGATACAAAATCCATTTCTCATAAGAAATTGCCAAATTTATGTTCGTTTATGTACGAAATTGATATATTGCTGAAATGAGAAAAATTTTAATAAAATAAAGCCACAGTTTTAATCTATTATTATTTGTATTGAAATGAAAAGGGTTTTCCTACCTGTAAATGTAAAAATCATCCATAGTGGACCAATGGTCGCCATCAGCTTGGCTGTCATTTGCAGCCTGTGATGCACTTTTTCGAAAAGAATGTGTAACGCTCTGAATCTCGTCTTTGTAGCCCTTCTCAGGTGTTCACTTTCCTATCATAATTTGGAATTGTTTGAAATTCCGCCGCCGATGACGTGAAAGTGCGGATGCGCGCAGCCGGGGATGTTCCCACGCTCCCCTCAATGGATATCCGCCATTGATCAACAGCACTATTTACCAAGTCATGCTTGATCTCAATTTATCAGTCCAAAGATACGGGCCAGAGCAATTGCACAAGAGAACATCTGCAGATTCACTTGATCTTCTCGATTATGTTTTTTTATATATAAAAATGCATGACTGTCGAAAAGAATGTTGTGTATTGATGAATTTTGAATAGGAAATATCTTGATACACCACTAATGTTTATTTTAGCTTACACTTATAGCTCCTAATTGTTGAACTGTTAGATTTACCGTGACAAAACGCCCATAATAGTGCCAGTTTAATGAATGATTATAAAATTATAAATGGTAATATGTACATGACAATAAACTTATTTTTTTATTTAATTTAATTTTCTTTGGGAGTTCAATTGAAAATACACAGAGCGTTTATGGGATGCAAAAGACTTGTTAGATTAATGGACTCTATTGTAGTAGCTGTTTTTGTTTGCGGAAAAAAATTTTCGATCTCCATTTTTTTTTTTAAAAGCTGCAAGCTGTTTACAATCTGCCATTAGAAATAAAGAAGTATTTGGAATGAATCTCAACGGAAAATAATCATATAACTCAATATAAAATTATTATTCTAATAATAAAATATATAGAATGCAGAATGTTTTTCAATGTTTTAAAAATCAAGAGTTTTAATTTCTTGAGTAAAATTATATATTTTTAGCATAATGAAATATTTTTTTAATAAACATTATAAGAAGATTCACAGTTTCACTTCTTATTTCTTTTTCTAATAATAATGTATATAAATACTTTTTTAATTAATAAAACACATATCTTAAAAAGTCGATTAAAGGCTTATTATATCTTAAAAGATTAAATAGCAGTTTTAAAATCAATAAAAATTTAAAATAATATATATATTTGGGTGTGTGGGAGTATGTAATTAATAAATTTAGAATATTAGATAATTATTTTTTAAATAAGAATTAATAAACATGCATGAAGTGTTAATATAATATAGTGTTAAGTAGGTTAGCCAAAAATATTTTCCTGCTTAAGTGTTCATGTGTTATAAATGTATTGGTAATTAAGTCTTAATAATGTGCTATATGAATTGAATTTGTAATGATTTTAATCATTAAAAATTTCTATATAATTTTCACTGACTTATTTCAATATAAAAAATGTAAAGTACAATGTAAAATGTCAGTTATTATAACTTTAGAGATTTATATATTACATGCATAATTTGTTCTATACTTTGTTAGATTATAAAACGAAAAAGGCGATTAAATTGTCAAAAAATAGCTCTGTATTAAGCTTTTAAGAAGAGTGACAAGCATATTTCATTTTTACTTCATCATAAAACATATTACTTTTCAAAGATTTATTTTTTCACTTTTGCTTATTCAACTGATTTAAATACTAAAGTAGGTGGGAATAATTTGCATACATAAAATTATCCAGTTTCATTTTTTTCGTTGTCACTAAGAATTTGAATATGACACAAAAAAGATTTTAATAGTAGTTTATTTTTTAATTCTAGCTTCTCAAATCCAATCGGGTCACTCTTCCGACATTTTAAACTTATTAGGTTCTTTTCTGATAATTCTTGGAAACGATCAAGTAAAAATTGAATTAAGCTATACAGAAGCTGGAACATAAAATAAATTACTCATAATATGGCTTTAATAAATGTTCGAGAAATAATTAAAGAATCTGAAGAACCCATAGTTTTTTTTTTCATTTTCAACAGTGATATTCTAGATATTTCTGACTTTCATTGCATTGAAATTTTCTCGTAAAGAATTACTTTAAAATAATGTATAAAAGATGAAAGTGTAACAAAAAAGGAGGCAATATAATAAAACATGGCTTTTTATGCATACATATAGATTGCTTTGAAAAAAACTAATATTAAATATTAGAATAAAAAGTTCTTGAAATTTCTAACGTGGTGATTTTCACGCTTTGTAAAACGAAAAGTCCAAAACATTCAAAAAATTTTAACTTAACATCCATTTACTGTTAATCATAGTCTATATTTGAACCCTGAACTTTCCACTCTGGAGAGAGTACGGTTCTATTATCTATTCAATAACACACTTTAGAATAAAAGTTTAACTTACAAGAAAAATTCTTGAAATATATTTGTAATAAATAAACATTTACAGTTCTAATATTTTATGAACTGATTTTTGTGAGATGGAATCTTATACTTATTTACTTTTTGTTGAATTTTCTTTTTGATTTATTTCTAAAAAAATAGTTTACGTTTGACACTTAAATAAGAATCTTGAAAAGTCATCCTCTCATAATTAGTTATTCACAGATTTGTGTAATAGCAACACTAGTTTAATTTATGGAAATGAGTTCGAATTGTGATGAAGTAATAATAAATTATCATTGTTTGCAAGCTTTCTGGTTTATAAACACTCGCTAATGAACAATAAGCTGGTTATCAGAAAATGCGTTAATTGAAAGCGTCGAAGAAAATAGTTCTGTGACAACTTGTCCAAGAGAGAATCGAATTATAAACAATGCGAGATTGTGTTTCATAAATATCACTGTTTTGAATACATTATGATTTTGCTGTATACTAACATGTAAATTATTGTGCTTCATACTTAAATATAAAAATATAACGTTTTATATCTCTTCTCATATGTAAAATAAATATTATTCTTTCATAATGAAAGTTTAAATCGAAACAATCGGGACACGCACACCAAAAACTTTATGTTGCTGTTGCCACAGTTCGAAGGTGAATTCTGCAACAGTTTTTTTTATATTACCCCTTTCATTTTCTTAACTAAGATAATTTAGTTTTCTAACGTTATCTGCGTTAAAAAAAGATTAAAAGATATTTGATTCCGGGTGGAAATCATTTATTTTGTTTTGCAAATTTTTTATCTGCAGGTGTCAAAATCTCACACTTGAATAGGTTAAAGCGATTATGTTATGTTGTTTACTGTTATTGTTTTATTCTAATTCCATTTTATTGAACTATTTATCAATTTTTTTCTTTAATTATATTTCTTAATTTTTTTTCTTAAATTATCAATTTTTTTCTTTAATTATATTTCTTAATTTTTTTTCTTAAATTATCAATTTTTTTTCTTTAATTGTATTTCTTAAATTTTTTCTTAAATTATCTTAAAAATAAATTGTTGTTGTGTGCCAGCTAGGCTGGCATTATGGGGTGCGCTGCAGCAATTTTCCAACTGAACCCTATTTTGGTCCCGACTTCCTCAGTGCACACATGCCATAGGGACCCGTTTATTGGGTGGGCAACCATTCACAACCCATTCGTACAAGGAAAGGACAAAGACAGAATAGATAAAGAGAGACAACACACAGTACATCCATGCCTGAACCGGGATTCAAACCCAGGGCCTCCCTATCCGCAGTCAGGCCTGCTGACAATTAGAGAAGTTCGGCGGCTTAAGAATAAATTATATTCATAAAAAGCACTTGCTTAAAGTTTTTGTTGATATAAAAATGTTTGATTATGAATTATTTTGAAATGGTGATGGATTGGAAAATAAGCTGTAACTGTATTTTTGCTGGCATAAAAGATGCACAATTTCGAAAGATAAAATCTTATTACTGATCATTGTAATGTGAAATTAATATTTTAAATATTGAGTTCATATTACAATTGTGCTACCTCACAAGGTTTAATTGGCATCAATAATAGAGATTTTTGTGCCCTGAATTTTTATCACTAGCAGTTTTTCTATCTTTGGAAGTTACCGTTTTGTTTGAGGGTGCCACAGAAGTCGGAGGAAAATTGTCATGCTTAATATTTGCACGAGTTCTCGTGCATCCTTCACGAGAATCGATGGAATTCCTGTTTCCATTTCTTTTTAGTGTAGGCAATGACTCGTAGCTTGTATGCTAATGTGTAGCAATGCCGTATTTTAGACATAACGTCCTAACAAATGTAACAAAATTGAAGAACAGTATATATATATATGCCGACCGATGGCTGAATGGTTAGTGTTCTGGCTCCTAAGCTGTTGGTCGCGGGTTCGAATCCCGGTTCGGGCATGGATATTTCTTTTCTTCTCTGTGTTTCTCTGACCTTTCTTCTGTGATGTTGTATGATTGTGGCCCACCCTATAAACTGGTTTGTGGTGGTATGGCGCGGGCAACGCTACTCGTCTCCGTGACTTGGTTCACAGGTGCCCACTGGGTAACGACAAATGAGTAGCAGTTTCTGGCCTTGTTGTGGCATAGGGTTCGTCACCCAAGTGTGCACGCCGTTGGAAAAGAATATATATATCTAATTTTAATTTTTTACATAAATTTATCTGATATTCAAATATATCCACACTTAAAAATATGGGCAGTAACATAAATATGTTCTGATATTCGAATTACATACATTAAACAATTTAATATTAATCGTTATTTTTATGTTTGAAAATATGTTATACACGAAACCCAATCACAATATGACATCCTATGACAATTCTATTCTAAAACGACACGTAAAATGTGTGTATGAAACCTTATATTATAACAATTTATAACATAAGAAGAAAATTACGAAAAATGTTGTACCAATTTTTGCTAAAAAATTAAATTACCTTAAAATAATGGGAATAAATAAAAATCTATAGGATCTTTATATAAGAAAAAAACTGTATAAATAAATAATAAACCATACATTATTCAATTTGTTTATTATAACTTTAGGGAGGAAAGCATAAAGTTCTGTGTTATTCTCAAAAATTGAGCGATGTCAAAATAATGTTCTCACTACTCAGCACAACTTCGCTGCTTGAGACGTTGAATCACGGTGTTTTTTTATGCATAACTTATTTCATAAGCGCGCTATTCCAGCTGGCTCGAAATCAATTGATATCCAAGAAACTTGAAGGCAATATCAGGATTAACTTCACATGTTTCCGCGTTAAAAGAATTGCACGAAGAAGTGGCCTTCTACTGAAGGTACCAACCGAAATCTTGAAATATGCTCTGTTGCAAAGCTGCCTTCAATGAGATAGAGGCGAATTCGATGAAAATAATATTTCGAAAATATAAATAAATCAATTCTAAAAAAGGTAGAAATTAATAATTTAACATTAAAAAATTAGATAAAAGTTTAAATTAAGCTCACAAAATAATTGTTTTTTTATTTTTTAAGTCTATCTGGAAGGGTCCCACCGGTTCACCCATGCTATCAGAGTGAGTGCCATGGAGGCTCCTTCATTCGCAGGGGCAGGGCACGAAATCAAACTGCCCCTTACCCTCATCACTTCTAACCTCAAGCAAGTCAAAATTTGCTCTTCTGGGGCTCATCATGTTTCAAGATCCCCTCTTGGTAATGAGCTTCTTCAGAGTAATGGGCTCATGGATCTGATTTAGCTCTGCTGTTAAAGGAAATTAAAAATAACATGTAAAATATATTTTTTTAAAATTTTAACGCTTCCGCTAGAAGATGCCGACCGCTCAAAAGCGAGCTACAAATGCGTAAACTTTCATAGCCTGAAACCCATGATGATCGCGTGAAAATTTGCAGAAAACTCGATTTACAGATTCCTTTAGGGGAACAGAAAATGCAAAATATCTAAGCGAAAAAAGTGTAGAAAATGAAATTAATATCTTTTAACCGAAAAAGCTTTCTCATTAGGTTACTGTCGAAAACAGCCCAAATCGAACTCTTCAGTTTGACTGTAACTGAAACCACAGATGGCGCGAGAGATGTTTTGTAAGCAGTCTGATAGTTGAATGAATGTAACTAAAGAAAGAGGTTGTCTGTGAATTTTATTATGATCTATATGTGTTATTTCCAATTAAATCTTTTTGTTTTAAGAAGCAGTTTGTTCTTTTAAATGAGAGTCTGATTTGCATAGCTAATGATATTTTGTTTAAAAATATAATAGCAATCTTTAGCTTCGAAAAGCTAAAAGAGGGCTAACTAGGATTCACCCCGGAAATCAAGAAAGGATTGCAGTACTAAAAGAGAGACATGTAAGGTGATTTCGCCTTTACCTTTAATTAAGACTGCAATTTTCACTAAAAGAAGAAATGGATATAAATTTTTGTCAGTTACATTGAGTAGGGATGAGGAAGAAAATTTATGAAATGAGAAAGTAACATTAATCACAAATATTTATGTAGTATTTTCTGTTATATACATGCACTAATGTTTTTGATAAAAAAAAAAGTCAAGTGTTAAAACGGAATTTAAAATAATTGTTTGCTTTCAATAAGTTTTCTAGATACAACCACCAATTTTTTGCTATTGGCAATGGGCTTCATAAAGGAAGTTTTATATGTCAATAGTAATTTCTGATAATCTCTCTGTCGTATTTAAAAGAGTTACCTGCATTTTAAATTATATGCTAATACAATTTAATTAAAATGAAAAATTGAACGTTTATAACCACAGTGCTTTATTTTTCACATCATCTCTTTTGCATTAAATTTTTCTGTGAATGTTTTAATAAATTTTAAATAGTTCTGTTAATGCTTTAATTTATGATTTAACTAAAAGGTAACAAAAATATTTCATTCAAATATATCTGTTTCATTATTTCACACACTGGTGGTCTCAGGTTCGAACCTCGGTTCAGGTATGAATGTTTCTTTCTCACACTGTGTTTCTTGTCTTTTTTACTGAGATGATGAATGAATGGAGTCCATCATATAAAAGGGTTTGAAATAGAGTGACGTAGGTGATGCTACTTGCCTCCGTGACTTGGTTTATAGGCTGATTAGCAGTTTCCAGGCCTTATTGTGGCGAAGGGTTAGTCCCCCGGGGCCCGCCATCAACGAAAATATTATTTCCCACATAAGTGCACCAAAGATTAAGGATTCATCAAAATAATTTTGATGTAAAGTTTTTGGGTGTAATTATTTTAATATTATTTTTTAATGTTATTTAAGTAACATTTAATAAAAAACATCCAAATACATTTATTTAAATTGCCATGTAAATGTAATTACTCTTTCAGAAATAAAATAAATATGTGTAAAATGTAGCTTATAATGTCTGTTAATTGAAAATAGAAATAATTTATGCAGAGTTAAAATTTAGTTTATATATATATATATATATATAAAATATATATATATATATATATATATATATATATATATATATATATATATATATATATATATATATATATATATATATATATATATATATATATATATAAATTAATTTGCTGATTACTAAATTATTATACTTTTTGTTAGATTTTTCTTTCTATTAATATTTTACTTAGGCGTTTTGAAAGCTAAACTCTAAAGCAAAGTGTTAATTATTATCAAAATATGACATCGCCTAGTTTTATTATGAAATTATTTTTCATGATTATTTGCAGAAATATTCTAAAATCGCATGGTGGTAAAGTTTAAAGAAATTATGAGAAATGTTTTCATCTGTTATCATTTCATGTTTTTTGGACGAGATATACTGTTTATATATTCTCTTAAAATGAAAAAAAGAATAATGGTTACTAAGTATTTTTCTTTTACGTCCTCTGTTTCTTTTAATGGGCGATTGAGGAACTTAATTGGTATTAAAATCTTTTAAAGGAAAAGTATTCAAAAATTGTGCGATCCAGTTAATGTGTGCATTGACTGGGGCAACAGAAGGAAGTCCGAGCAATTGAATTTGATTCTGTTCACGCGCAGAGAAAGCTGGAGTTATTTCATGCTTTTATTTTGTAACTTTTCTGCTGAATTCTTTTTATTTCTGTATGAAATTGGGAAACAAACAAGAACAAATTTGTTGATTACTTTTGCTTCGTTTCTAAATATCATTTTTGAAATTTTTTGAAATAAATGTCCGTTATAAATGCCAACATTGAAGGCGGCAGGAGACCAAGAAGCCTCTGGGATCGTCTATTCATAAGCAATAAAACACACATAAGAAATCCTATTCATTAAACTACAATCTAACGAACACTGTTTGATGGATGAAAAAGATGGAAATTGTAGAAAAATAAAAAGTATTAACGACATAAAAATTCAAATTACAGAAGGTATGCGTCAGTAATAATGACTTAATTGAGGTAATGATTGGTTCGTATTTCACGATAAATATCAAGGGTAAAAATGAATGGAGGTAAATATAAACTACATTTACGAGATTTCAAATATAAAAATGTAGTTCAAGGATTCTCTGGACAAGGATTTATATTACAAGGTTGATCAAAAATCTGCAGCATCCATTTCACCCACCGAATTCTTTCAGAAGTTCTGTGGAGCAATTCTGGGTTCGAAGATCTGGCTCGTCTTGATCCAGCAGTTAAAGAGTTTTTTGCACTCCGCCGAGCTTTTGTGGTGATAAAAGAATACTGTACGAGGAAATAAATTGCTAGAATCTTGATTGTGGCCCAATTGTTTCTGAGAATAATTTATTTACAAGGAAGTACATATTAATTTTAAGCAAAATGAAATGATTGTAAAAAATAATATATAAAATAATCTTCATATGTTTAAAAATATAGGATGAAAACAATAAATATAAGCTAGTCGCAGCAGACGTTGCTTTTACAAACTCGTACGGACCGGGAAAATAGTTCTTGGAATCGAAAGTTCGTAAAATATAAAAATAAAAAACTATAACTTATAAAATTATTTTTTTTTGTCAAACTTCTTTTTCTTTACAAGAAAAAGTAGAGAAAAAAATATTTAGTACGCACATTCCCTAAGAGAGACACATGCAAAATAAAATTCATACTTAAAAACAATTCTTTCTCTCCTTTTTATTGATGAAAATTTAGGGAAAGTAATTTTCTTTTTTCTAAAGAAAATTTAAGGAAATTATTTTCTATTGTTTGAAAACTGTGCATTTTAAAAGCACTTTGTTTTTCGAAGTGAGAAGTCATATACAGTATGACCTCGCTTAACCAGGGTATACGCTCCATCAAAGTACAGCGTTATATGAAACGGCGTTAAATGGGGTTATCTCATCATGTAAATAATAGGGTTAGGGGAAGATGGGTAAAAAGGGGGTCAGGTATTTTACCACTAAATTTATTAATTATGTTTTTTGTAACAATAAAACAACAATTTATTTCAATCAAATATGGAAACATAATAAACGAATATACATATTAAAATTCTAAGTCAGTAAATTTACATTTTAGATCATTTAGTCTCTTCTATATTTCCAATTTTCTGCCTTTTATTAAGAAGATGTCTAATGTAATTTGCGTTTTCCTTTTGCGCTCTGTAAGAAGTGGTTGATAAGGCACCCAAAACAGCTCATCTTGCCTTTGAACTGCTGTCAAAATTTGGGTCATTTTCAATAAATTGGTCCATAATTTCTATTATGGTGGTCAAATCGGTTTTTAGAAATGCTATTGAAAGTTCTTTTTGCTCTTTTTCAGAATCCCAATTTTCAATATTTTTGTGTTCTTATTGATCCGCCAGTTCCTTGGGTGCATCAACAGAAAGACTTGCTGCTGTTTCTTGTACTATTGGTTCGAACCTCATCTAAACTGGTTTGTTTCGCGAACTATTTCATTTAATTTTATCGACAGAGTGTCCATTGTTTCTTAGATCTGGCCAAATGTTCTTCCACACCCCCTTTCAAACAATTTTCTGTTACCTCATTCTAAGAATTCCGAGAAAGGTTTATGATTTCTACAGCATTCATGATACTGTAGTTTTTCCAAAACTTTCTTATTGATTGTGTTTCTTTTACATCTGTTTTTTCAAACATCTGTCTAAATGTTCACCGCAGGTTATAAGATTTAAAATTTGAGATGATCCGTTCGTTCGATTCAGATTGTTCTGTTAGACGGCAAGAAAACCACTTTGATTGGAACGCATGCTATTAAGTCAGACGAATTCGTTCGATGGCTTGGACCATCATCATTTTTATGTAGTGCTCTTGATTCAAGTTTTTTTAATTTCTCAATAGCGTTTAACAGACGGGCAAAAATATTCAGTGAACCAATTCTGAAAATTTTTTATAGTTATGCATGATTCTTTTTAATTAGACTCCCAAATTACAGATAAAGTTGATTTGGATATTGCTTCTAACGCTCTTGGGTTTCGGAATGGTAAACAAGTAGTGGTTTTAACTTGAAATCTTCGCTTGCATTGCCACGCTGTAGAAATGCTATCTTTTGCAGCTTTAAATCCTGGCACACGTTTTTCTTCACGCTATAGAAATGAAGCCGCGACTCACTGAACACGCCTCAGCCGCATGGAGTGCAGATCTTCGATTGAGTCGACATTCAAACTCACTACCTTCCGATGATGTTAACAATGCCCTAACTCACCAGGCTGGCGTGGTTCTCTTGCTTGTAGAATGTCAAAAAATGTCAGAAGATGATTCTTCTTTCACATGTACCTTAGATATTCGCATTTAAAGCTATAGATTATGCTTTGATGCATCTGCAGGGAGATGGGAGAAATTACATAAAAATTTGCTGTAAACGGATTCCGAGATTTCAACACCAGTTTTACAGTTATTTATTTACCCAAGATTTCAAAGAATTTTCGATTTTCCAATGAAAACGTCGATACAAGCTATTGAATCCTAAAATACAAAGCTGGAAAAAATAAACGCAAAAAAAAGTTGTATGAAAATAAATTCACAAAAAAAGAGATTTCTTCAAAAATTTAGCTCTAAAATAGAAATTAAAATTGAGCCCATGGGACTATGTTAAAATCCTGCAACTTGTCCGTAAAGTTGTGGAAATCCGTTAAAACGAGTGCTTACTTCATTTCTCCTTCCTGACAAATATGATACAGGTTGTAAGATTTTTAACCGAAGCAGCTGAAGCTCATCTTACTGAGGGTGCTTGCAGCTGTCAAAAAGAAAGTTCCAACCCGTCACTTGATGTTGGTTAAAAACGATAAGGCTGCTTCGGATGGCAAAAACAGGTTCTAAAACAAATATTGCAATAGCTTTTAACCCAATTGGGTGAGAATTTCTTGTAAATAGTTCGTTGAAACCATTGTGCAGCCATTTAAGGGTTTCTAATAAGCAAATAATTTAGAAAACCCAAGGGTAGCTCTCATTCATTCGATAATTTCAAAAATATCCATGGGTGTTAGTGGCTTTTATGGCTTCAAATATTGTGATTTTTTACAGAAATTTAAGGAATTGTAAAAATTTGCTTAAAAAATGAAGCTTTGAATATTTTTTTAAATTAATAAGATATAACTTAATATTTATACTACATTATTAAATTATTCAATTTTAACGAACGTCTTCATGCGCACATTTTTCATTTTTTCCTGGAAATTATGAAAAGAATTCACGAGTTAAAATAATTTTTGTGGACTAAATGTTTCTTGAAGAAAAGGAATAGCAACATAAATTGCATTTAACTGAACAAACGCATTCATTTCCGATTATATCTGGAGATAAATTAATAAAATGCTCTAAACATAACGACCTCAACTTTGGAAGGTCTGGAAATATAAAATTCATAAAACCCGGAAAAATAACCGAAGTAAAAAACAGTTTAGCATCGATAAATCACGGGATTTTTTAAAAAAAGGTAAAAGGAGCAAAAAACAACCGATAAGTGGCATGCAAATAACATGTCACCAAATTGAGGAATTGCAGTGCTCTAAAGCTACTAGTTCTTGCAGTGAATTCTGAAGCTGATGATAACATTGATGCATTAGTCTTTGGACGTCCGGACTCCAGTGATCCGGTTGCCTGAAAACGCCGAGCAACATGAATCAGACCTGTCACTTTCAAAGGCCCTTTCCAAGTCTTCTCATTTTCCTGAAATCGAAATGAATGCAGTGTAACTGCAGCTGGTTTATGTAAAAGGGCTTCACCAGCAAAGCTTTATCCTGACCCCTTTGTTCGCTGACGCGGGATGCAACAGAGAACTGATTCCGGATCAAGAGTGTTCGCCTTTTCGATTTGCATTTCCAATTAAAACGTTCATGTCAGGGCCATCTGTCAACTGGATTTTAAGTTTTTTTATTAAAAAAACTGTGACCTATCAATATTAAACAAGCAAACCGTTTTTTTTATATTTTGGTCATTTTTTTTAGAGATCAACGAATTTACGGACTTTTTGCTCACTCTGTATTTCAGGTTGCAGATTGTCTTGCAGTACCAAATTTCGTTATCAAGAAATGATTCAAAAACTGTAGATTAAAAACTATTAAACCCTATGAATAAATATTGGCAGAAAATGGTATTCTGTATTCGCGAATTTTATTAATTCTGACAATGCATTCCTTTTTGAAAATTTTATCAAAGAATATGCTCGACAATCCCGACAAATTATACTGACCGGGCTTTCATTGAAAAACATGTATAGAGCTTAAGAAGAGAAATTGTGATTTCGAAAAATTATATTATTTTTTAATGATTTCCAGCGATGTTTACTTTTACCCAATGATATTTGCAGCCACTTATCTTTGAAAAACTGTTTAGCAATATAAAATTATCATTTTTAGATAGATCATCTGAAAACGAATCAAATAAGATGTAGAAAACTTGATAATTTTTTTAAAGTTGCAAATACTTTTTAAATACTTTACTGAATATTGAATCCGAAAATTCTTTCATTCGTTCCAATGTGCTTGCCATCGTGAGAGTACTAGGAAAAGCGTTAAAATGTGTCCAGTTGTGGGAAAAAACTACGTACATTATAAAATCGAAAAAAAAGCAATAAACATCGCTGTTTTTATTAAAATGTAGAAAAATGCGGTCCGATGCCATATGTTTTTCCCTACCTCCAATGGTCAGGTACTTTCAATCCGCCGGAGAGAAGCACGCTGCCTCATTTTTCAAGCGGATAAAATATCTGAATGGTGAACATAAGGACTTAAGAAACTTTACATTGCGCTTATATCAATATCGATTAAGTTTTAAATTAACTATAAAGGATGTAGTCAAAATTCCGGAATTAAACATAGTCAACATTTTATGTTAGCTAGAGATTAACATTCCTGTATAAGTTTTATTCTATTCTATGTTGACGTTTTTATTTATAAGGACAAACAAGAAAGTTCTTACGTTGCCGTTCATGGAAGTGAGAATAAGTATGCAAATTAGTATATGATATAGTTGAGACACTGGTCAGTCGAGAGTAGGAATATGAGTAGATAGACCCACAACACTTGGAATATCTATCCCCATTCACATCCCTTTTTCTTCTTTTTCATTTGACGTCGCGGTCTCAGAGTGCCCTTTTGAAGGCCGTTGAGTACCGCGACCCACGTAACGTGCCCAAACGGTCATTGATGAACAGATGGATCTATGGTTAAGTCGGGATTCGAATTCACAACCTTTCCATAATGAGAACAACGCCCTCCTCGACCCGGTCACCCTGACCTCAAAGCTGCAATTATGAGGACAAACAAGAAAGTTCTTGCGCTGCCGTTCAATGAAGTGAGAATAAGTATGCAAATTAGTATATGACATAGTTGAGACACTGGTCAGTCGAGAGTAGGAATATGAGTGGTTATAAAAGCAGGTCCACCGCGCATATTCATCAATCGTAATCAGTATAGTAGCGAAGTGGAATGGACGTGTTGAAGGAGATCGTTCGGTGATGTTTGCTTCGAGACTTCAAAGTGGGCCCATTAGCTGCTGCACCAAGTCATCGAATATGTCAAGCGTTTGGGGATAGTGCTGTGAGTGAACGTACGGCAAGGGACTGGTTTTACAAATTCAGGTCGGGAGATCGGTCCCTCTGTGATGAAGCTGGTGGACTGGTCACACTATGAGCTGCTACGAAACGCTCACTGCGGACCTGAACTCGCAGCTGTTGGAACAAATGCTTATCCTTATACAGATTAACATTTTGATAGAATCTGTTTCAACGTTCTTATTCAACCCAGTAGGAAAGTTCTTTGAAAAATAAAGATTTTATTGATGTGGATGATGGAATTCACCCGCAATGGATGGAGGTTGACAATCCTACGATTCAAAAACTGTGGGTTTGATGTGGTTTCTGAAGAGATGGAGGCGCCACGAGACACGAGAAGAGACGTTTAAATGGGTAAGTATGGGTGAGGGAGAAAAAAGGAGCAAACTCTCAGTTACAGTTAAAATAAATGAAGAATATTATCACCCATTAATCAAAAGCAAATAGATTTCAGTTCAGTTGAAAGTGAAATAATTTTAAAAATGGATTTGAGAGCTGGAAAGAAGAATCTGGCATTATAGATGCAATGAATGAAGCTAATGTTTGGTATTACATGCACAAGTAGATTAAATTCTTTTAATTTAAATCAAAATGTTTTAATGGTTAATTTGATTTTTTTTTTTCAAATTACGCTTGCAGCCGGAAGGTTAGCGATTTAGTCTTCAGTTTAACATTTCGTGTGTTCGAATCCCATTTAGTTTGTGGATGTTTGTAATAACTTGGAATCTACTTTAAACTATAAGTCATGATCTTATTGAGCTTCATACGCACAAAAAGAACGTATAGCGGCAAACCAAACTATTAATTTGAAATTAAAAATTTAATTTTAATAGTTTGGTTTGCCGCTAAATGAATGATTAATTCAAGTGTTTATAAAGTTATACTGATTAAAATTCTCTGTTAACATACAAATATATGTAATAATTTTGGAATATTTAGATTATAAATAGAATTTAGAAGTTTCAAAATTTCTTGCCAGGTATGCGTTATTCAAAGATCGATGAAATTGGATGGTTGGTTTTAATGGCGCAAGGTCCAAGTAAGGACAAGCTGCGCCACACAAAAGGTCATCTTTATATACTTCCTCTGCTCAAACCATTAAAATGTTAATATTATAAACGAAAGATACTTTTTACGATGAAATTGGAATATCATCTCTAGTAATAGTGTAAATCAAATTCTATTAAAATAAATGAGTAAATAAAAATAAAAAACCAAAATAGTTAATAAATATTTATTAAGTATCGCAAAATACAGTAAAATAATGACTCATTGATTACTAAAAGGGTTTATATTCATTGAGTAAATGAAAATGTTACACACATTGGAAATAAGTCTGTAATATTTATTTCCATATCCATTGTTTAAATAAATTCAAATGAACAGTTGGAACAAACGTAGAATTTTTATCCGTAATCTCTTTAAAGACATCATTTTATGAATCAACGATGTGCAGATACAAGCCTCATCTAATGTATTTGGAAATGTAAAAACATTTTATGTTAATAAAGGGACGACACAGGTTTTTTCTTAAGCTGTTGCAATTTTTTAATTCCTTTGCAATTAAAATAACACCTTCACCTTATTTTGTCCACTTTTCCTTCTTAATGTATTTTTCGTCTGGCCTTCTTCTCAGCACTTGTAAAACAGCATTTATAATCTCAGTTTCCGTTTCTCATTCAATTTAAGGAAATGAATTTTCATAGTGTTTTATATTTGATATTTCTTCTTTTTTATCTACGAAAAGTTTTTTTTTAAAAAGAGAATCATAATTAAAAATAAAATGTATTTTCACTCAGTATAAATTTATATGTGTTCATGAATTAGCTTATAAATTGTTGCTCCGCAGAATAAGGATTCTTATTGAACAAGACTTAATTTATGCGAATCCATCCATTCATTACGCAAGTACAAATAATTTCAGTTTAATTTCTGTTTTCTCCTATCAATGGTGTTGTGTTTAAAAAGATTCCAATGTTAACTATTCTCTATTTTACTTCGTAAAAGTGAATGTTCAATTTGACTATCAAGAACAGAAAACAAATAACTGTAAATACAGCAGTTCCAAAGCGGTTAAACTATCAAAATAAAGTATAATACTGTCATTTATTTATTTTTTTATAGTAGGAAGTATTCAATGTTCTTAGATCTATATTGAATGTGCACACTATGAATTTATTGAATAACAATGATTTTACACGTATACTTTTATTAATACATTAGGTATTCTAAACACACTAGGAAATAATTTATTGCATTTTTAAAAATAATTAATTACTTAAAATTTATTTCGCTGGATCAAATTGCTATTAAATAATGTTCGTATTGATATTACAGAAGATTATCGAAATAATGAAAACGCTTGTATATGAAAGTATCATTTTTAAGAATGAGCAACGTAAGTATTAAAATATAATAATACCCGTTTTCTTAACAAATCGAAAAGCAGATGTTCTGAAAGCATGTAGTAGTTTTATATTTACCTGCTTGGGCTAACGTTAGCAATTCTGAAATGAGAAGACAATCTGCATGCCAAAATAAATATCTACATATAAGCAATGGCTTCATTTACAGAGACCTCAAAATGAAACATTTAAATAAATAATAGAGACGTAGAATCGAAACTTCTCTCTACAATAAAACAAAAATGGTAAAACTAAGAGCTTCACTGAATAATTAAATGCTAACTGAAGACAAGAAAATAAGAGCTGTAGCAGCCTACTTCACATCGGATGCTATCTTAACCGATTAAATGCAGACTTGTTCTGCATCCACCTTGTCAATGTGACTCTTCTTTTTTACAGCTGAAATGTTTCTTCTTCTCAATTAATGATGAAGGAGGGAAAGCACTCAGATTTCTATAAGTTACAGGTGGCTTTGTTGAAGTTCTGTAAGACTTGAATTTGAATATCAGACTTCGAGGAAATATTGGACTTCTCAGATTTTCAGAAGACAAATTGTAGCAGCCCATCTTGCTGGAGCAAGTGTAAGCCAAACATCCCAACTTTTAGGCGTATCTAAAGGTACGACGGTGTTTAAAGTCATAATCGCCCATTGCGGCAAGAAACTCGGCAGAGCAAAACTGCGGATGGAAAGAGAAGCTCCATGGAAGAGTGGGCCACTGGTGGTGACGCGGATTGCTGTGTATTAAAAGCGAACAACTGCAGAAGTCACCACAGATTTCAATGAGCATCTGGATCCTCCAATGCTAATGATTATAGTTAGAAGAAACCTTCATAAACAGAGCATTTATGGCATAGGAGCTATTTCCATGCCACTTGTTACAGATATGAAACATCGTTCACAGTGGTGTCACACTCACAAAACTTGTTGAAGAGTGGAAGAAAGTAACATGGCCTGACTTTCACAGTTTTCTCTGTAGCAGGTTTGGAGGACGCCTGCACAAGCACATGATAGTGGTTGTCTCATTTGAACTGTCAAGCAAGGAGGGGGAAGGGGTCTGTCGTGATTTTATTTTTTGCCAATATTAACCTCATAACGGACCATCACTGCTGAAAAGTATAGAAGTTTTTTTTTATTTGATCAGGTTCATTCTATGAGTTGCCAGTTTTGTTTCCTGCAGAAGATAGAATTTTCTAGGACGATGATATCCGCGTAGCGGTACTAGTCCCCTATCACAGAGAACAATATTCACGTACAATATTCCTGTGATCGCAGTACAATATTCCTGTAAACACTGTCCTATGAATTGGTTTCTAGATGAATCTAATTATACTGTATTACATATGCTGTCTTTATCAGAGTGACCTGTACTGTCCCTTGGTTTCTTACCAATTTGGCATCAGGTTAAATCTGGTACAGTAGTATTTTTAGCGTCATTTTATTTTCCTTAAATACGCCCGAAAACACGTTTATCGACAAAAAGTCGCTAATTTTCACCAAGGGGCATCCTAAAATATATTTTCCCCTTTAAATATGAAACATTTCCTTTTAATTCTAAAGTGTTTGCATCGTTATGTTTACTACCTAAATGTTTTTTTTTTATTGAAAAATCAAATCTCACTAACGAGAAATAAATTTATAGCCCTCAATAGCAAGACTCAAGAAATTTTACTGACCACAAAAGAGCTTATATTGCCATTTCCTTTAAGTAAACGCTTATCTATTCTTTACTTTTTGGTTTTATTCACAATGTTGTGTGTCGACTCACTTAAAATTAATAACATGCAAAGAATGCAGTTTACATTCCTTATATTTAGATAAGTTTAAATGTATTAATTTTTTAATTCTTCGATTCGAGAATTTTTCCTGTGATCTAGTGAAGCATTTATAACTATTATGAATGAAAATCATTACTATTATTAATGAACAATTATCACTAATTTAATAAATATATAGCTGAGGCAGAAGATTCTTAAGATTCAAAAGAGAGTGTTTACAAATATTACAATTATTAATATAGAATTCTATTAATTAATGAAATATTTATAAACTTAAATTGTCCTTTAAATCGACAAAACTTAAAGTAAATGTTTTGTCTTGTCCTCTCTCTTTTCTACTGTCAACGTGTTAATGGCTTGAATCAATGGAAAACGGTTTCTCAAATTGATGCTTTGATCTTTATATGAAGAAATCGTTTTATTAACAAAATGAATTTCGACACTATTCTCAGACATTCGATGGTGAACTTCGCTTTGTTTGCTGCCGTTCGAAGAATGCGATTTGAGGACAGACAGCAAAATCTCATTGACAAGTCAGATTTACGACGCCATCTCAGTACCATGTGTGTGACGTAGATGAAGCATTATCTGACATCATGGATATTTTAAACCAATCAGAATTGTAATAAAGTGGCGTACTCAGGATCTCAAGTGGAACTAAAAACAACCACTTTATAGTTGGAAAAAACAACGCTATAAAACAAAATAAAATTGTAGAACGGGTGTGCATGTTGGGCTAATATCAATGATACGTTTGCAAAATAACAAATTCAAATTTTCTTAAAATATTAAAAATTGTGCAAAGTATAAAGTATTTTCAACTTTCAAATTTTCTCCAAAGGTCTTTTTTTAATGTGATGTATGTTTATCAAGTGAACTTGCTCTTGTAAACCCAATATTTTGAGTGAGCAATAATAACATCGAAACCAATAGAAAGAAACTGACGAATAGTTCCATCCTCAAGATTTTCGAGGTTAGGCACTATGGATGGAGTTTTCAGTGTAAACAAAAACAAACCTCAGTTGACCGGAAATCATCTCAAATACTTCCGGTTTTCTCTCTTCCCATTGAAAATCAATGCAATCGCAAAAATGTTTATTTAAATATTTTTAGATAATTATTTCTGTTTTGGAATTTTTTTGTATTTTATCCGTTAATATCATAATTTTTAATAAGAGTGCAATCATTGGTGATCCCGTAAATTTTTAAAAAAATTTTAAATTTTTACTTAAATAATCCTGATGGATTACCATATTTTTTTCGAGGAATCGTTCTTATTAATTGGCGATATTAGGATCAATTGTTGATGAATGATATATCGTAACCCACATTCAAACTCTTGTTATTATTTATCTCAATTGTTAATCATTTTCTCCTCTAATTAATTTTTAATTTTATGCATTCATTCCAAAATTTCAGGAAATATATTTTGCGTGAGATTGAACTATAAATCATTTTAAATACTAAGCAAGGTATTATTTATGCTTTCCTTTATTGTATTATAAATTTCATTAAAATTTTCTTGATCATGCTAGAATATATGAATTGGTATCAATAATGAGTAGAACAAAATTGTTATCATGTGTTTATTTACTTCTTATTTATTAATATTTTAAACAAATCTTGGTTTTCATTGCAATTAAAGTTTAAGTCTTATTTTTAAGAATTGATTTAATATATATTTAATTAAATTAAGGATTGTAAATCGGGTTACATTGGAAATTTGAACATCTTCACTTGCGAAAATTAATTTGTTCCCGCTCGCATACTGCAACCAAATGCTACGCAACAACTATAACCTTGATTTGCTTTCTGCATTTCAAAAAAATTTATAGGATCATTACTTTTAAATGAATATTTCTGAAAAGCAATGGAAACTACAGAAAACAAGCACGATGGTATAAGACAATAATGGAATAGTAAGCAGGAAGTTTCGTGCCGGAAGTTTTCTAGATCTCCATGGTAGTAGCCCCCTCTATTCTACGCTTTACAGAAATTTCCATCCATTCATTTAAAGCTTTCACGCCAACTTTCACTGCTGCCCTGGGACATGTTCCCGAAGACTATTAACCTGTTAAGGAACTCGTTTGGAATATCAATCCCGTCTCTCTGAAAACGAGTAGAATTTCGATAAATCCGAGAGTTTGTAGTGAAAAAAACAACGGAATGTTTTTAATAAAAGGACATTCATTTGAATGTTGCTTTATTAGATGAACATTAAAGAGCATTTTGCTTTGCACAGCAACTTCATGTCAGTGATTTCTACTTGTTCTGCACTCTCACTTTAAATATAATTTAATTATTGGATTCATATTACAGATTTCTAGTTTATTTTACATTGAATTTATCGAGTAGCGAAGACCGATGAGATTCATGATCCATGATAAACAGCTTCCGATTGCTCGCTCAGGAGAAGGGAAAAGATTTTCTGAAAAAAATGAGTGAGTTCATGTCGCAGAGAATGAACAATTCGCTCTATCGGCATGCCGGTGTTTAGAACATTGTATCTTGTGAAATAATACATCACTGCATCAAAGGAATTAATGTATTAAAATTAAATATAAAATGATAGATTAATTAAAGAAAACAGTTTCCTGTCTCCATTGATATAAATTTTCTCTTCTTTTAATAAATCAAAAATATAAAATTTATAAATTATGACAAGTTTTAAAAAAATCAATTCAAAATTCTGACTGTATATTAAATATTTTATACCTTCGATTTTAAATTACGTATCACGAATTTTATCAGTTAGTGTAGTTTGAATGTATCAGTTAGTGTAGTTTGAATTTTATCAGTTAATATAGTTTGAATGTATCAGTTAGTGTAGTTTAAATGCATCAGTTAGTGTAGTTTGAATGTATCAGTTAGTGTAGTTTAAATGCATCAGTTAGTGTAGTTTGAATGTATCAGTTAGTGTAGTTTAAATGCATCAGTTAGTGTAGTTTGAATGTATCAGTTAGTGTAGTTTAAATGCATCAGTTAGTGTAGTTTGAATGTATCAGTTAGTGTAGTTTAAATGCATCAGTTAGTGTAGTTTGAATGTATCAGTTAGTGTAGTTTAAATGCATCAGTTAGTGTAGTTTGAATTTTATCAGTTAGTGTAGTTTAAATGTATCAGTTAGTGTAGTTTGAGTTTTAAAGCACTAAGTACTCAGTGCTTTACATCATTGTGATTTTTAGAAGCTGTCAGAAAATATAATTCGGTGCTTTTCCATTATACCCCCCACCCGAGTTATTTGGTGATGGGCGAGTATTCTGAACCGGTTAACTTAACGGTACAACGCGGGGGTCGTCTACACCGCGATGTAGGCACAGCCTCCACGGTAATCGCCGGAACGGGAATGAAAAAAAATCGTAAATTACTGTCGAAAATTTTCCATTTGCATCATGTATTGCTTTAAAAGGTTTTCATTTTTAGAAACTGCTAGAAATAATAGGAACATTTTATTTATATTTTATAAATTAAATAATTATACGAAGCTTATTATATATATATATATATATATATATATATATATATATATATATATATATATATATATATATATATATATATATATATATATATATATATATGCAATCGATCATCGACAGGATTGTTATATAGAACATATATATATACACGTAGAACATATATATATATATATATAATAGTATATTTTTTCAATGAGGGAAACAAAATTAAATTTTGCTATATTTTGTTGTTTTCTGGCGACTTGTGACCATGATGCTTCTTTTAACCGACAAAATTATCTCTAATTCATCTTTATCTTATTCATCTTGCTTTGTTTAGCATTTAGTTTTTCAACTTTGTTTATCGCACTCAATTTTTGCTCAAAAAAATTCGATTGAATATGTTTAATTTAAAATAAAATTTTGAGACATTAAAATCACCATATCTACGTTCTATTATTTTCGTTTCGCCGCAAGAAACATATTATTCCTTTGATATCATTGGCGGCGGTATAATAGCCTATAACTCATATATTGTTGTGATTTTAATAATGGTTAAAAAATTATTTTTTACCTTTACAATTATTTTAGAATATACTTTCTTTGAAGAAAACTCTATTTGTGATTTTTTAACTTAAGTATAACCTCTTTAATAAATCAACACATTCAATAAAATATAATGACATAAGAAAACACATTTTTAACACCTAAATAGTAGTTTTATTACTTTTAAAAACAAATACATGTGGTGGGAAAAGGCAGCTGTTCTGACTTAAAATTCTAACTTCGTAGAACATGTTTTATTGTTTTTTTTTCATAAATAAAAACAGAGATAATGAAGCTATTGACATGAATAGTTTTAAACGGTCACAAAGTACATAATTGCGACTTTTAGTAATTTTAAAATATTAAATGAAATGCAGCGTAATAAGAATATCAATTTTCTTATTCCAAAATTTTAAAAATGAACTGCGTGTGTGTGTAAGCCACTTCTTTTCCTTTTGGAAGAACTTTTCACATGTAATCGATAGCATTCACATTTGCGCTGGGGAGAAAAAAAGTTTTCTAAATATTTAAACACCCACCTGACAAACGCCCGTGTCAATAGCAAAAATGAGCGCCCATCATCAGTTTTCCCATAATATCTGGGATGGATGCATGGCCCTCCCACGCTGTTAGGAGCTTAGTAATACATAAATAATAGAGAGGAATTTAATTTCCATTGCCTTATCGTTATGATCTGAAGGTAGGATTATGTTTTTTAGAACTGTTTTTCTTAGTTCCTACTGTTAAATTACTGGATTTAGACTTTTTTAAATGGACACATATAAAAATAGAGACTTGAAACTTTACAGCACATTGTTAATATGTTATGTTAATCTCCAGTAATCTATTGTTAATTCTCCCAGAATGCAATAGTTTATTACAATTAAAAGTTCTGCCACAGCTTGTTTATCTACTATGAAAGAAGTCGAAATATATTTTAAGTTTCTACCAAACTGTTTTATTTTCTATACAATGCATCAAAACTTTAACAGGAAATAGTGTCATATTAATATTCGCAACATTAAGAACCTCCCTTTTTCTAATTACAAATCTGCAAAGAAAGCAGTGAAATGAAATATATTCTATTGTATAAACTTAAGAAAATAATTGTTCCTGCTTACAGTTATTTGCAAATATGTTTGCCCATTAAGAGAGCAAATAGTTTTATTGTCAGCTGTATTAATATGGCCACCTAGTGCTTTTACTTTCAAATTCTCTTTACAAGCCATTGGACGTATCCATTCCTTTCCGTCAGCTAATCAGTCTCAAGGATGTGTTCATCTCAACACACATTTTGAATTTGTTTGTGTTAGTAGAGAACTAAAGAAAAATCGGAAATTCCTGCTGTGTCAAATAGATGTCGGAAAGTGAGCAGGCAGTAGTATCGTTTCAGTTGTATAACCCTGAACCCTTCAGAAAGGAGGAAATATTTCATTTTCTCCCTCCCCTTTGTTAACTGTATCCGTCTTCTAAATATCTTCTGTGTTATGGGTTTTTCATGCTTAATAAAACAACATTCCCTTTGGCGATAATTTTTTCTCGCAATTTTTTACTGTGACATTCATTTTTAATGGCCTGAATGTGAAATCAATGTTCAGAAATACAAAAGTAGTGAAATTATTAAACTAAACATCCAAATATAAAGTACTTGTTTTAATTGAAGAAAAGTTTACCTAATAATTGAACAACCACTATGTAAACTTTATTCCATCAAGTTTATGTTTTATACTTACAGATTTTACTTAAACAAATATTTTACTATAAAACCATTGATATTTATTAAATTTAAAACAATTAAGAAGTGGGAAGTTAATATGATGTAGTATTTCAGACACACACACAAATATTTTTTTCCTAATTCCTGTATGATACTTTCTTTTGAAATGTGAAGAGATTATGTAAATAATCGAATCAGTTGTACATTTACGTTACAGTCAGGGAATTGTAAACAACATGAACAATGGGACAATAAACTACATGTTCATCTCTTTCGCTTACCAATTTAAATTAATTCAATTCCTCTACAGAAAGAATATCAATAGATATCTGCATTTCTTTCTTAAAGCAAAGAGATAGTGTTCGGCTTACGAAAATCCCTTCAAGGTACTGTGTGATTTTGAGGAAATGCTTTACAAAATTTTTAAGCTGTTAAAATTTCATCTTAAATTTTATATCCAAATTCAATTTTTCCGAACACCAACAAAACCAAAATTAATTAAAACAATTCCAAACAAACAATTCTCATTATCAGTCACAAAATCATTTCGCTCATGCACTTTATTTCAGAAATTTCATTAGACAAGTTTTTAAAATTATTTCTATTCTAAATTCTCTCTTTGCCGTACATTTTGTCGCCAAATGTGAAAAAATATCAGAATTTGATTTTGTCACTGCTACTTTTTTATCTTATATATATATATATATAAATATATATATATATATATATATATATATATATATATATATATATATATATATATATATATATATATATATATATATATATATATATATATATATATATATAATAAATAGATAAAAAACAGTGCGTGGAAGTCCATTGAAATACAAAATCAATAAATATGTGTTTGTGTGTATGAAACGATTTATATTTCACACATTTCCAACATTCTTTAGAGTGTCATGTGAGAAACCGGCAAAGTATAATATACATCTCCGATTCGTATGGAACATTGTGTGGCAAGAATTTTCACGCGGGCCTCAAACCCAGAATTTGTATTTGTACTTTGTGGTTCTTACGGGAGTGTCAAAATACGCAGTTTTATTTAAATGTGTTCAACAAAAATTAGTTTTTTGCTGAGCTGCACAAAAATGGAGGAGCAAGCTGTGGAGGTATTAGAGAAGGAATCATGTTTCGAAGATGCAACGATTCGAAGATGAACTGTGTAAAATTAGAGGTAATGCTGAAAAAAATTGTATTTTCTTAACTAAAACTACTTATCAAAAGTTAATAAATGATGTACAGAAATCCAAAATGACTCTTAAGAATGAACTCAAGGACTATTGATTACTGAATTGTTACGTTGTGATGATGGTGGAAAATATAGAAAAACTCATTTATCCTGTTTAAGAAGGTGTCAGTACAATTGAAGTATTACGTCACGGACTCTGAGTTATTTCATGTACTGCATGAAAGTCATTTATCTGTTGGACATGGAGGACGTGATAAAATGCTGAAAGAACTTTCAATCAAATAAAAAAATTACTCGTCATAATATAATGGACTGTAAATCCACCTTTGTGAACCTTGCCAGAAGAAAACAGAAAAGTATTAAAAAAAGAATTTTGTGAAACCTATGTTTCTTTTCTGAATTTAATTTCCATTGTCAGATAGATCTTATTGACTTTCAGTCTCAGTGAGATAGAAAATACAAATTTATTATGGTGTTGTTCTGAGATCATCTCACAAAATTTGCGATTTTCAAATCTCTAACGTCAAAAAGAGCTGGAGAAGTAGCCTACAACCTGGTGGACATTATCTTGTTGCTTGGAGCGCCATCAATATTGCAGCCTGAGAATGGGAGGAAATTGGCCAATAATTTGGTGACAATTTGCTCTTAAGCTTTGGCCAGCATTGAAGATCGTCCACCAGGAGACTCGCCATTCACAAAACCAGGGTGATGTCGAAGAGCTTGGCTCTTCTCTTTGACACAATTATTTTCAATAACATTCAATGCAATAGAAAAGCGAAAAAGACACTTTAGGAAAATTGCATATTCTAAAGGCAATCAGACATTTTTTAATGTAATCTAATATTGAAATCATCAGACAAGGTGACGGGTTTTATTATAATAATTATTCACTCTTTCCAAGATAGTGTAAGAATTCCAGACGTGCTCAAAAAGAAAAAAAAATGGTGACCTCGCCGGTATAGGTCATCGCCATATTTTCCTGCTCGAATCTAACAGATCCATGTCTGAATGCCAAGAATTGCCTCCAAGGAGTAGAATCAGAAGACAATTTCCCCCTTAAGGCTTGAAGAAAACGTTTCCACTGGGCAAGGTTAAGAAATTAATTCTTCCTACTTTTACAAAGAACATTTCTGTTCAGAATAAGTCTTTACTAAATACAACGTGCAATATCTTGCAACCGGTTTCAGTCAATTTTCCAACCTTTTTAATGTGTGTGACCTCCAGTCATATACATTCGTTTTTCACCAGTTTCGGTGCCAACGTGAGCTGGAAAGGAAAAAAAATGATTCATCCTTGAAAAAGTGGTGTGTGTTGTGGATCCTGTCATTTGAATTCTGGTCAGATGGCATGCCAAAGAAATCCTTATACATACACAATTTTACATTAAAAAATGAAATTAGGTAGTTTATTTTAGAATTTTAATGGCGTGAAATTAATCAAAGCTGACATTTTTATTCCAAAATACTGGGGTTCATAAACATAAACAGTTGTTTTTTTTAAAAAGCAAACGGAAAAGTTTTGTTTAAACATTATTTTGATTTTTATTCGAGTAATTCACTTTTATGATATGTTTAAAAAGAAAATATTTCTTATATTTCACAATTATAAATTAGCAAATTATTTTTAAAATATTTGTAATAAATTTTAGTCCATAAATGTAACAACTATTAATTTCTATTGAAATATCAAAAAAAAAATTGTTTAAGTTTTGGCAGCTTTGAATTTTTTACATCTGCGTATTAGTTTTAAAAATGATGCATGAAACTGAATTGAACAAAGCTACAATTTGAAAAAATGAAAAATTTATATGGTAAAGGTTTTTGTCAATTTGAAATATTTTTGGAAAGTGAAAATGATCTAAAGGTTCTTTTGAAACGACTTAAAAAAATATAAAAATAACTCTTTAAGGCAAATTGCAAATCAGTATCTTAAAAATATTTCTAAGTCAAAAAATTTGTAGTTTTGATAACTCTTTATCTCATCTAATTTGTAAAAAAATCTATTGAGAAAATCATTTTTAAAAAACAAACTCCTTCAAAAAGCCATAAAAATACAAGTTAAGAAACGATTTCTTGATGAAATTATTCTTTCTCGCTCATCGGGCATTTTCTCGGGTTTCATGGTTGATTTTGCCTTGCGGAGAAGTAACAAAACTAGTCCAAAGTTACTAACTTTGATCAAAGATAATAACTTTGTTACTAACTTTGGACTCGAGTATCAAAGCTAGTGGGTTCGAATCCCACCTCGGTCTTGGATGTTGATAGTTGTTTGGAATCAATCTTAAGTTGTATGTTCCGGTCACATGAAGATCTGTTAGCCCCTCGCGTGCAAAAAGTAGCCGTTAATCGACAAACAAACAAAGTCGTATTATAATATCTGTGAACTGTGCATCTTTCCCAGTTTATGGTGTGTTCAGTTATGGAAGAATGAAAACCGTTCATTAATTTCAGGCTTCAGTACATATAAATGAGTATTTACGAAAAGTATGATAGTATCATATCATGAAAGAGGTCATAAAATATTATTATGAACGCGTATTTATAAAAATGATTTTTAATGTATGATGATTATTAAATAACCATAATGAAATTTAATTGAAGAAAAATCTGCAAACATATATAAAATATAGAATATATAAATAAAATATAAATAAATATATTTACTTAGTTTTTTATTTATTAAAATGAATATATTTAAAAATAATGTGATTTTATTTTAAATAATAAATCTTTTTTATTCTCTAATTTCTAAGATTTTAGGATTTCAGGAATGTGATTAATTGGAAAATTATAACAGTAAGAGAATTTATGTAAAATATAACTTTTATTTATGAAATTTTGACACAATCATTTTAAAAAAGTTTATGAACAGTTCATTTTGTTTAATGTATTAGAGAAGAAAACAAAATAAAAAAGATCAAATTTGGACTCTTAAAAAAGAAATGAGCAAGCAATAACAGAATAAAAGAAATTAATTTCGAGCTGAAAATGAACTTTAAATAAGTGATTATGTTCAACAATAATTATGGTCATTTTTCCTTGATTTAGAAGCAAAACATTTTATTTATTGAAGATATTGAAAAATAAGCTGTTAAATTTTAAAAAAATGCATTTACCTAAGCAATCGAAATTTTCATAGTCAAATTCAATTCTAGTATACGTACTTGCCAAATTATTTTCACCTTTGTCTTTTTGTGTGCCAGAGTGTTTTTTTCCAGATAATAACTTCTGTATATCCGCGAATAATATTGGTTGGTATGAAGAGATTCATTTCTGCATTATCTTATTAAATAATGGATTGAACGTCGAATGTAGAATCTGTGTAACTGCTTATTAATAAGCATGCTTGGCATGATATAATAATCAATGTGATAATTCAAATAGATATTTGCGCAGACATAATGAATTAATTCTAGTTCCATATATCTTTGTAGCCACCCTCAACTGTAAATAATGGTGTGGTCGTATGCATTTATAGTCCCATTTTCGAAAAAATTATAAAGTTTAAATACTCTTGTACATAACGATAACAAACAATCGTAAACAAGTTTGAAGCCAAGGTTAACAACAGAATAAAAATTATTAACAAATGTTTCTTTAAGCTAAATAAACAACTTAGATGAAAATTTTTTCGAAAAATTAAGAATTTATAAATTTCTGCCTAGTTTGATATATTCAAGTGAATTGTGCTTTCAATACCGATATCAACATACTTTGTTCAAAAAGAAAATTATTCAGCCGAGTGCAAGGGAAAGAAGGGTGGTGAACGAGACACAATTTTGTGTTACACAGAATCTATGTGCAGCCAAATCATCTAGAGTGACAGGTTGGTTATCTTTGAAACACAGACAGACAGACAACGAGAGATGGAAGCCCTGCTCTATACCAAAAGGTTATCAGGTATGCTCCCACCTCAATCTGAAGAAACAGACACCGTCCACAGAGTGTCCGGCGTCCGCGGAGAACCGTGGCCACAGCCACTTATTGAATCAAGTGATATTCATTAGTGGGGCACAAAGGCCTGCAGGTGTGCTTCGTTGTGATAGTTGGGCAGCTGTGCTGGGTTAAAGGTCCACTTCACTGTCCGAGTCGGGGATGACATCGACTGGGGTTCGAATAAGTGGATCTTTATCTTTGAAACACAATGAAACCAGTATTTCAAAAATACTGGTGAATCTGAGCCCTTAAAAAAGGTGTAGTGGGTTGATACCGAAAAAGACCAAAGGGTTTTAAAGTTTAAGAATTAGAGAAAATTTGATCTGATTTGGTTTAGTTTGTCTGTCTCTCAACTGTCATTTTTTGCACTCAAGGGCCCATTAGACCGGGACCTCCGATTTAAAGTGTGAAGTTGATGTAAAGCTCGGAAAAGCAGAGTAAATGAAGCGCCTCTCAGGCAGTCAAGGCTTGTGAGAAGAAACATTTTAACATGCTTTAGATACCTATTTGTGGCGGAAAGCACAGTTGCTATAGCAGGTGTTTTCTCCTCCGCAGGCCCAATGACTCGTCGCCACAGCTGATAGGATCATAAGCGTTATTTTTTACACATTTCTGATTCAAATGCTAAAATGTCTGTTAGATTTTTACATAATTTAACGTCAATTACTTGCTTCTGTTTTGATTTCCATGATCAAAAAGGGATTTCGACAATGTCAAGCAAGAAGAAAACTGTTACGTCCTGACTTTATGAAAATAGTAAATTATGTAACAGATCAATAACCAATAATGAGAAGGCTTTTGCTTCTAGATTTTAGCAATCCATTATCTGGTGTCCTGGTTCAAAACTCAAATAATCTAGAATAATACGCTTTCTCATCTTTATTATAAAACATCACATAAATATTAGACTGAAATTACAAGAGCATTCGAGATGTGCTCCTTCGAAAGGGTAAAAAAGACAAAACAAAAAGAGAAGAGAGACTATTTACAATTAATTCGAACGACGGCAGCAGTGGCTCCGCCTTCAAGAAAATAGTTCTTAACAAATTATCTTGTCTATTAAACTGAAGAATTCGAAATCTGTTAAGAATAGTTCTCCAAGAAAATTTCGAGGCATTACGCTCGAAAGACACGAAATATTTTGAGCTTTTTCAAAAAGAATTGCAAAGAAGCGTATTTTAGAAAGAAGTATGAAATGTCACATGAATATTAGGACAAATTCTTCGAAGTCAAGGTTGAGTGTAATTTATGAAGGAGCTGCTCTCGTGAAACTATCAGAAAGGGAATTCATGAAATTTGAAAGTGATCCATGAAACTGGTTGAACTTATGAATTACATTTATTAAAATACCAGAATAGAATCCGGAGACAAGTTCCACTACTTTGCTGGGGTGCATCTGATTTGGAAAAGAAAGCATTCAGTAATTCTCAAACAAGTTTACCTTTGAGAATTACTGAAATTAGTAATATCCAACAAGTCTCGCATCAATTTATGAATGTTGTACGATAAGATAGCGCCTTAATTACGCGCACGTGAGTCTTTAAGGCTTACAAAGGATAAACTTGCTTTTATTTTATTTCCACACTCTTCCAAGTGATTTAATACAAATTTATAAGAGAAGCATGACTTTAGGTAAGAAAGATTTATTAATATGTTTTATTAAAATTGAAGTTGATACAGAATTTAGAGTTAAAATGACACATGGTGTTCTGAAAAAGTAAATGTTAGACAGACTAAGTCTAAATCTAAATTTGTTCCGATTGCATGTGAATTATAAAGTATGAATAACAGTTTAAAAAGTGTGCATGCATTTCTTTGTGATCATTCTACTGAAAATTGTGGTTTGCTGTGAATCATAAGTGTAGGAAGGATATCGTGGAAAAGATGGTCTAAAGAAAAATCACATAAGAGCAATCTAACAATGCTTGTCTATGTAAAAAGTCGACATTTTGTTATTTTATGCTCCGATTTACCATCTCATAAAAAATTATTGATTAATCATAACAAAACAAGTATTCTTAACAGTTATGTAAAATCTTCACTAATGTTTCTCTTCAAAAATTAATAATAGTTCAAGGAAAAAATTTGTTAGAGCCATTTATGATAGTGGTTCTATGATATCTTATTTAATTCAAGATTTTGGGGAAACTAAAATTCAATAATCTTTATTTGGAAATATTGAGACTCCAGAAAAGGAGTATAAAAACTATTTAATTGAAGTAAGTGATATTGAATGTAAATATAAATGTAAAATAGTTCTTAGTTAGAAACAAATTTGTTCTGAAATGAAACAAATCCCATATTGGTCCCTGCTTATATGAGCTCAAGTCTTAAAGAATTAAAATAAGTAATTTAGGAAAAATTCATTTAATGTTGATAAAGAAATTATATAGTTAATTGGGGCAGATATTGTTGGTAAATTGTTAACTGGTGAAATTATTAATCTTAAGTCTCTAATAATAGCAGTTAACACTAAACTTGACTGGACCATTCAGGGAAAATTTGATTCTGACTCTGAACGATACTCTGAAAGTTCAGATTCTCTTATTATTTCATCTCTACTTGTAAATGATTGATTGATTGGTGATCTGTGGAAGTTGGATGTCTTGGAAATAACTGAACCTTCCTTAGAAAAAAATACATCTCAGTTACGAGAGGATACTCAGAAATATTTTGAAGAGATTTTTACTATGAATAATGAAAGCCTTGAGTAATTGGCACTTCTTTATTGTTCTATAGTAAGATCAGAGCTAATCAATTGTATTTTGAGCACAAAAAAAGTAATAAATTCAGGAGAATCTGAAGATTATTTTAGTATTTCTTTAATGATTAAATGAATCCTGGCATAGTTGAATGTATTTTCAATGAAAAAAATAAATATAGCTCATTATTTATCTCAGAGTGCGATAATAAGAGAGAATAGCACCGCGAATGTTTGACCGGCATTTAATATATGCGAGCTCTTATTCCCCAATTCCTCATCGTTCAATGAGTGTTTCTTCTCTGGGCCAAATTTAATTGATTCTTTCAATTCTAAATCGGTTTCGTCAGAATGACGTTGATATAACACAAGATATTAAGAAAGCTTTCTTGTAAATCACGACAACAGTATTTGTTGTTTGATGGAGAAAATGGAGAACATTTAGAGGAATATCGACATCGAAAAGTAGTATTTGGTTTAACATGCAGCCCTTATTTTCTGCTCTACAGTATCATTTAAATAAGGATCCGAAAAACTCAAAGCACACTGCGGAAATTTTAAAAAGCATTTTACATAGATAACTGTTTAATGAGTCTTAATTCCGAGATAGAACTAAAAAAGACATTTTTTGGAATCAAAAGTAATTCTCTCTTCTGGGTTTTTTAATCTAAGATGTTGGAAATCTAATATAAGCAGTGAATTGTTTGAAAATAGTTCGTCCATGGAAGACAATGTTAACGTTTTAGTTATTATATGATATATTGTTAGAGATATATTGCCGAGAAAAATATAGAAGAAGAAAAAACACATATATCGGTTACGAAAAAAATGGTTTTAGCTGCAGCTAACAAGTTTTTGACATAAAAGGTTACACTGCAGAGTGTATAATGTTGATTCCAAATTTAATTCTACAAGAAAAAAAACTCAAGTGAGATGATAACCGTCCGGAAAATCTGATTGTAAAATTTAAGTCTTGGCATCAAAAATTGCACATTTGCTTTTAGATATAAATATTCACAAATAGTTTTTGGTATTCAGTTAGTTGATGAATCTATAAGTTTACCTTTGTCTATGACGAAAGTCAGAATGTGTATGGTTCATGCGTTTTTACATGAATCGTAAACAACAACTGACTCAGAACTAGTTTAGCCTGCAATATCCTGCATGATCTTAGGTAGCTTCCTTAAAACCCATAACGATTCATCACCTTAAACTTTTAGCTCGACTGTTGTCGCCCATAAACAAAGATCTTAATCTGGATGATGTTGATATTTATTGTTAGACTGATTCAACAACTGCTTTGTGTTGGATTCAACGTAATCAAAATTACGGAATTTTCATACACACTCGAGTCATAGAAGTTCGTTCCTTGATTTCGCTTACTTGATGGCATCACATTTCGTGTACTCTAAATCTTGAATCCTTTGCTATCTAGTGGTTGTTTCGCAAAACAGTTGGTCAAGAAAAATGAAAGGGGGGACCTCATTGGTTACTGGAAAGTAAAGAGAATTGACCTAATCAAAGAGTAAACCAAATACAGAATAAGTGCTTTCAGAGAAATTCGGAAAACAGTCATAACTATTTTCATGAGAAACAAAAACGACGTTAAAAGATTCTATTTTTATTCATTTAAGAAAACTCTAAGAATGATGGCATGGATTTTTAAGCTTTTTATAATGTCAGAAAAATTGATAAAAATCTTTCTAACTATACAAGAAATTTAAAAAGAAGAAATTATTTTATTGCTAATAGTTCAAAAAATTCTCTTAAGAGAGGAGCGGATGGTAAATTAAAACAACTTTTAAATCAATTGTTGCTTTTCGAGATGATAAATATATTTTAAATTTCCTGCTATATTATTTCTGATTATTTTGTTGTAAGACTGTTGATAATGTGTACTAATATTGACTTACTGCATGCAGGAACTACAATATGAAAGTGTCACTTGAGAGAGAAATATTGATTTTGAAATCTCGTGTGACAGTAAGAAATTGTAAAATGTCAAAGGCTTTGAAATGTGAGGCAATCCCAGGTATTTTACTAAATAATAAGGTTCACTATGTATACATTCTTGAAAATAATGGGTTGTGATCTAACTTGGCCATTTTATTTGAAAGGTGTTGTATCATTCCCCTGCGCAGCATATCGGGCTGCTGTCCACCTGGACACAGCGTTAAACACTGAATATTTTGTCTTTAAGACGCTTCATTACGTATCGAGAACGTCAGGTAATGGAAAGAATTTTATAAGGGCAGACAAGATTCTGCAAACTGTTGACTGTCTCCGTTTCAAAGCTGCCGAGTAAATGATACAGTTGTATTTTAATCCTGCATCCACAGACTGTTGAGGGGGGTGTTAAGAGCATCACATTCAAATTGTCAAACCAATATCGGATCTTGCTTCTCTTGAATACGAAGGGTTCCTTATGTGACTGTGAAAGATTGGTAAGCATTTTACCTACGTGTCTGAAGACATCAATGATACCTGAGCAATTCTTGCACAAAACGTCTGGAGTGCCAGGCCTTGATATTGATGAAAAAGTGAAACTGAGCAAACGAGTTAAAGCATTTTCAGCGTCTGAGATGCTTTAAAGTCCCGTTTTCGTTCTCAATATTTAGGACTGTTATGACAGAAGTCGTTAAGGAATTATAAGCATACGCCACTTAGTACTGAAGTGATTACTCTTGTAGAAATTATTAATAAAAAAAAGCGTTCCTTTTCGAACTTAATAAGAATAATAGGAAATTCTTGGTCGCGATCCATAGATGCGAATCACCATCATTAAACTAAAAATTTCAGAACTTTTAAATCTTATGCAACGACATTATAGGTTGGGAACTGAAACTATAGTGTCTGATAGAGGTGACTAACCGCTACCAATAAAAACTTGTAGTGGTCGAAATGTGAATTCAGCTAATAATTATTTTTAAAGGAAACCTTTTCATAAAGGTATAAGCTTGTTTTTGGTACTGAATTTAATTCTATTGGAATTCTTAGTTATTTAAACCCAAAAAAGTTTGATGAAAAACAGAGGAGTTTTTGAAGTTAATCAAATGCATGGAGTCTGCAGATCAGTCTTTGGGATATTGATGGACATGCATTTTTTTGACACCATTCGATAGAGCTAACTCGAAATAAGTTTATCTGGATTTTTTTTGTTCAAAAATTTCTACAAACTTCATAACATCAATTATTTATATCTATTTGAAACAGACAATTCGAAAGAGAACTATCGTTTTCAAAAACCTCCAACTAGTCATCAAATGGCGCTTTTTCATCTACTGGTTGAGAGAAGATGCTTTTGACATTTCTTTATTTTGATAATTTTTTTCATTTATTAAGTATGGAAACAAAGCCTATGATGCTGTCATACAAACAGTTACAGTGATCATCACAAAAACAAAATCTTTACAAAATAGCAGACGTTATTTTAATAAGAAAATTTACCGCATGTCATATTTAAACGAAAACTAACCCCATATTTGTTCGGCTCAAGATAGGTACAAATCTTTCTAAAACTATCACTTTCTCTCTCATTGGTAGAATAATAAAACAGAATTCTCCAAATAATTAAGGCGAGGCACGTAAATTTACCTTATGATATCCATACTTGTTTTAAAGTGATCTTACAGTTTTTAGAATGTTTAGTAGAATTACTTTGACTTATAAGATCTTCCCTCAGTATTGCGTTTTGCCCCATCGTGGCGGGAAGGTGCTCCAGGGCGGCTTATGGATGGGTCACCCAAGGCCATTCCATAATGGATAGCTGAAATTCGCAGATGAAATGGAGTTAAGATAATACTCCGGTATTCTCGCATTTACATAAGCTGCGCGTTACCTCTTCACGAATAAGTAACTAGTGAAATTCATGCTTCGTTGTCGGTCGCTCAGACTAAGCAGGGACGCTTTCGAAGTCTAGGCAGAAGGCCTCTTGCGATAAATGCATCCTATTCTCTCATTTTTGAAGAATTTTAAGATTTTACAATGTAAAATCAACAGCCCAACTACATTGGATACCAGACGCAAATCAGATCATGTGCTAAAATTTTGCAGAAATGAATGAAGTTCAAGTGAAGGCTACTCAGGAAATCAAAGAAAAGTCTCTGAAATATAGAGGATACAATATCCACAGGAAATGCAGAGTCCTTAATTTATCCAAGATGCCAACTATAAAAGCATCGACATTTCAGAAGATCCCAGCTCCCTTCTCGTAATCTTGGAGAGAAAAAATTCTGAACACCTTCAAAATTTATCAGCCCTCTGACCAACCAAGCATATCTTCCAACTTTATGAACAACAGCACTATCATTTTGTACCATGCATATCTGTTGGAGCTGTTGCTAGATGCTTTGATGTCCTCCGGTGGAGGGATAAAGATGAATTTATGATCCTCATTGATGGGACCCATATTTAATTGATATACTTACTGGATATCAATTCAGTAACAATAGCGTTGATGGATATACATTTTTAGCCAATTGAATGTAATGGTGTAATATTATTTTAAGAACAGGAAGCAAAAGTCAAATATTTATTAAGTATCAACACTTTTTAAGCCATCGCACATTCATCTATTTAAATACGATCCTCATTCTGTTTGTCTGTCTAATTTTTATCCAGGTTTGAATTCAAAAGCGCTTCATGGAATGGAATGAAACTGAAATGTGGAGGACGGACTTTGTGGATAAAAACTGTATTTCAGTTTGAAATTTCGATTGTAGCATTTGCAATCAATCTAGAACATAAAATTAACCCTATAAAACTCTCCGTAAAGTTACTTTAGCAGCAATGCTCATAACTTAAGACTCTTCTTCCCCCCCGCCATATTTTTTGCGACATATTTTGAAATTTACAGGCGATTACGAATACTACTTATGAAATAATTTTAGTGTTAAGAAAAACAAGATCTATTAAGTAAAGGAATTGTTTTGTAGATATAGTTAGTATTCGCGTTATTTTATAGATATGTGCTATAATGGTTTAATAGTTGATTATATATATATATATATATATATATATATATATATATATATATATATATATATATATATATATATATATATATATATATATATATCAATCAATTCCATTTTTGTTTATCAGATGGCGAGTGAGTGGCTTAAGTGGAGAAGGAAGAAGTTCTTAAATTTACTAATATATAAAGATTTATTTACAATTAGGATTATTTACAGACATCTTTTAGCGAGCTCCTTCACACAATCTCTCTGCTCAATTACATGTACATATCTCTTAACTTGACATATTAAGT
>CM075858.1:12087548-12247548 GCA_037975125.1 Latrodectus hesperus
GAATGTTTTAATTTGAATTTTTTGCAAATTACATATTTAAATAAGACTGATAGGACAGTTTACTTTGATCTCAATAACCAATACTTTTTTGTAGAACGATAACAAATGCTTAGACACCTGTATGATTATAAATTCGATGGGTATCTTCAAAAAGCCTTAAAACAAGTTCATGTTTGTCAGGGAATAAGTTAGGTCATTTAAAGTAATCTCTATTATCTGTAGAGAAAAGTTTTTCCTCCGCTCAGAAAAGGCCATCAGATTCAAGGTAAAAGACAAAGTTTGGTGATATGAGTCAACGATTTTTAGTGAAAGTATCTTTCTATATGAATAGGAGAATTTCGAGCTTAAATTTGGCGACGCTTCATTGAACGAAGATACTTTATGGCCATTCGCCACAGCATTATCATTTAAAAAGAACCGTTTCACGCAGACCAAAATTCGAACGTTGGAAGAAAACTTGGAAACCCGTTTAGCCCACTTGAAAAAATTAGAGTCGTAATCATCTAGAGATAGATGTGTCATAACAATAGATTTTCTCGCTTTAGTAGTAAGTTCAAGACATCTATGAAATGACAGACATGTTTGTCTGGCCAGGAGGTATGGTTTTTCAACCATATGGTTAAAAAAACCATGCCCCCAACAAAAACTAAAGAAAGTTTGTGCATTGCATCGTCTGTAGGGCGATTTTTCAGCGTTCATTTTTGAGAATCATAATAATCCTTCTGAACGAAGGTCAAGTCGATAAAGTTTGTGCATTTCAAGGTCATTATCCTTTGCATTAGTGTTATCAGTATCGAAACATATGCAGTTATCACAGTATATGTTTCGATTTTTCTATTTCATTCTTCACGGACACGTTCGTTTCTCTGTCAGGATCAAGATTTGAAGAAAGGTAAATTTTCCCAAATTTACCTTTCTTAAAATCTTGATCCTTACAAAGACGGTTTATTTTTTCTTCTACTTTGGAAAATGCCAGTGGTTTTCAGGAAAGTTGTTTGCTGCGATGCAGTTTGCCAGCTTATTGATCTTCGTTAAATCTAAGCGAAACACCTTCTATTGAAAGAAGAAATTTTTATCCATGTTTCTTTTTGTTAAATAATTTTACTTAAGCACCAGAAATTGTTGGAACACGAGTTAAGTTGTATGTTTGAATCAATCCATTGATGAACCAAAGATGTTTCAATTTACTTTGCTATTCACGTATAACAGCACACAGGTCAAAAAGCAGCAAGCGTAGATAAGGTGAAAGTTAAGTTCTTTTGGAGCACTAATAGTGTCCTCTATAATATAATGGCAGAAATGCAGCAATATATTTTAGTAACGCATTAATAATATATTCATATGCTAATTATTTTCTTGCAGTTTGAAATAAATTAAGCTTCACTCAACTGTTCTGCTAATATGAATAAAATATTCGAAATCAGATTTACGCTCATAATTCTCTTGAAATATTATTATACATGATAGCACTTTCTGAAATTGATGAAATGGATATTTGGCTCGACACGCTATATTAATAATCATTATCTTAAAAATAAAATTAGTTTGCAGAGGGTTTGTTATTAAATCTCTTGAAGTAGAATCCATCAGAAAAATTTAACATTACTCTGTTAAAATATCTGCCCATCGACAGAAATGATTAAGAAAATGTTTCACATAATATATGAGAAATTATAAGTGAGGAAAATTAATGCAAAAAATTATTTGAATATAGAAAATTACATATTTACATTGAGAGGAAAAAAATGTTCACTAGAATGCAGATACTGAAAATTTTAAATATTGAATGTATATTTAAAATAATTTTCGAAATATTCTTATAACGTCTAAATTATATATTATGACATTATGTAGACCCTTATAATTTCACAAAGACTGATGGTACTAAAATAAGATGGATGCTAAATTGGCAATAAGATAGGTTATGTAAAAAAATAGGTTATTTGTAGTGTTTTGTAGTAATTTAAAGTTTTTTATTGATTGTGCTTTCCTTCCATAAGTTCTGCATGTATATATTAAAATGATTTAATCGTGATATTTTTTTTACTGTGAACCGTGAATTTAAGAATTCTCCCTTGCATAGGACTAATCACTATTTTACTTGATATATTTGCATAGATGGGGAAAAATAACATTTAAAATATTTTATACATAATGAATGTAGTTAAAAACTGGTCAAAATTTTATAAAAAAATATTTTAGAAAAAATATTTGCAATATAAGTATTTAAAAGGATGAAATAACAATACATTTTTCAAAAAACTATGTAAAAACATTTTAATGTAAAATAATGAAATAAAAGTAAATAAAAATGTTAAAACATTAAGTGGTATTAATCTTAATTTTTATAATATTAATTTTTTTGCTCCACAGCGTTCTTTCGATTTTACAACGAATACTTAAATTTTGCGTTGCTTAGATTAATTTTTGTAAGAGTTATTTGGTGAGATTTTTCACAGCAAAGCACAAAAAAATTTAAGAGAAAATTAATTTTTTTAATGCTTTACTTATATTTTAGATCCTTTAATTGCTTAACTTGGATAGAGAAGGATTAAGTTACAATCGTTAATTCATGCTTAAATAAAAAATGTCTTGTTTGCATAATTACATTGAAACCTTACACGTTAAATTGAGTATTTTTTTTATTATCATGACGAATATATTTATGTAAGAAGAAAAATTTAAATGAATATAAACACCTGCATGTCTTTTTATTCTGCATATATATATATATATATATATATATATATATATATATATATATATATATATATATATATATATATATATATATATATATATATATATATATATATATATATAAATAATTGAAAAATATTTGTAAAATTTGAAACAAATGCTAAAAGAACAATGGGCAAGACTACATTTAGTAAGACAGATACAACAAATAGACAAAGTAAATTTAAAAAAATGAAGTTTAAAATTTGAGAATCTTTTAAACAAACATACAGAATAAAAAGAAAATGGAGAAAATAAGCACAATAAATCTAATGTAACTAATTTATTTAAAAGAATGAATCATAATTAAATAGAATTTATATAATTTGTCATGATTTTAATACATCATTAAATAAATAAAAAGACTGGAAAAAATTCTTATTAATAATAATATTCCAATTTATTTCAGTTAAACACTACTTGGCTAGTAGAGCATTGCTTATAAGTGTGAAGTAAGGCCTAGTTATAAACTACAGAAAGTCATCCAAGGGTTGAAAGTCTTATAAGAAGCTTGAAATGCCTACAGTACTTACACTTAGTTTTTCATGTACACTCATGTCTATAAATTAAGGATAATTCAGAATCACAAAGAAATTGAAATCTAAAAAATTCAGATGTAGAATTATCACACACATCTTAAAGAATAATATGCAAATTACAAGAAACCACAATAAGGCGCTAATAGTACATCACAATGACGAGAATGTAGGAGAGGGGTATACAAGGAATAGTTGCAAAGAAGTAAAATTGTACACAAGCACTTTAAAAGCCTTTCAGTGCAATAATCATGTAATTATGGTATAAAGGAAGCATTTGGATGATGTTTTACTTGGTAGAATTATCGGCCGCCTGAAACACACGTACCTAGCTGAAAATATCCGAGGAACTTGGAATTGCCCTGAGTGTCATCTCCAGGCTTTGGCAAAGGTTCCAAGTTGATGGTAATGTGAGTAGACGTTACAACACAGGTCACCCCCGAGTTACAACGCCGAATGAGGACCGGTATATGACAGTTACTGCCAAAAGAAACAGACGGAGCACAGCATCAGACCTGTCTCGTTAGCTCTCTTCAGCTACCGGTACGATCGTTTCAAGGCAGACCGTGTACAGACATTTAGGCCACATTGGTCTATATGCTCGTAAACCTGTCATATGTGTTCCACTTACCGCAACTCACTGTTGCCTGTAGTTAGCCTGGAGTAGAGAGCATGCATTGTGGACTCCACAACTGTGGTCTAGTTTGATGTTTTCCGACGAGTCCAGATTTAGATTTCAGTTTGATTCTCGCCGGACTTTCATATGGAGAGGGCCAGATACCCGTCATCACCAAGAGAACACATTGAACGACAACGTTACGGTGGTGCAGTATTGCTTGTTTGGAAAGGAACTATTCTGGGTTCCAGAACTAACCTGCTTGTTCAGAACGTAACCATGGCAGGCCACATCTATCACGATGTCATTCTGGACCAACAGGTACGTTTGTTTCGGGGCGCCATGGGTCCAGAATTTCTGTTTATGGATGACAATGCCCGTCTTCACCGTTCAAACATTGTAGACGAATGCCTTCAATCGGAGGATATCACCCGCATGGACTGGGTAGCATATTCACCGGAATTGAATCCAATAGAGCATGTGTGGGACATGTTTAGCCGACGAATTGCAGCCCGTCAACCCCCTTCCACATGTCTACCGGAACTTTATAGAGCATTGCTTGCTGAGTGGTGTACTAACCATGATACCAACCATGTTATATTGGTTTTTGTAAATAGGCTCTCTTTTGAAATGTGCTCCATTAGTAAAAATTGCAATTTTTATTAATGATGTCAAACATATAGCATCTTTTTTCCACTTTACCTTTTGTTTAATAAATAGACTTTACAAATAGAACATATTTGTTTTGCTTCTGTCTCTTTCTTTGCCTGAACTTACATTATCCTTAATTTATGGACACGAGTGTATTTGATTTATTCTTTGTGTACTTATTTGCATTTTTACGGGTTTGAAATTTGATATTTTACTTTGGTAACTATAAACTTGTATTTTATCTTGGCAATTAAGAATTATTTCATTATATTTTTTCTCGTTTATGATCTCCAGTTTAAAAATATGATTGTTATGGTTTTGGGCTTCATTTTGACTTTAGTCTTAGGCTATTGCATAAAAGCCATACCTTGTGCCAATGTGGTCAACAGCAAGCTGGTCATGTTGTTACTTCATATCAGTTGATTTATTGTGTTTTCTCTATTTCCCTTTTATTCTGTATCTATGCAATATGAAGTTTAAAATTTGAATCTTTTAAATGATTCTAATTTTTAAATTCATATTTTAAATTTTCTTTGTCTATTGATTCTATGTTCAATCTATCTACTATACGTCAATTGTCTTGCCTGTTTGTTTTATTATTTTACAATCAGCATTTGCTTAAGATTAAAAAAAATTGTTATTTATATTTTGATAATTTTATTTAAGCTGCTTTTACGCTGAATGCAGAATTAAGCATATATTTCAAAATTATTTCTGATCATATTATACATATATATATATACATACATACATACACACACACACACACACACACACACACACACACACACACACACACACACACACACACACACACACACACACACACACACACACACACACACACACACACACACACACACACACACACACACACACAAGTAGAGGAAAAATGAGAGTTCAGCATCACACGGATTACGGATTAGGTGAGTCAGCTCCACACTGATAAATTCAGCATCACTGGGATTACGGATTAGGTGAGTCAGCTCCGCACTGATAAGCACTTCACACAAGAGATAGTCACTCCACACGATAAATGGTATGAATTTCAAGATAAAGAACTTAGAAAACTTAGTCTGAGAAAATAGTGCCGCCATCTATTGGAGTGGAATTTTCTTTAAATCTTTGGGATAATAGATATTTTTAAGAGACATGGAATTTTTTTTCAAAACTTAAAATTATTTAGAGATATCAAGGATCTTTTAAATAATTATAGAATTTTAATGAGGTTGAAATTTTTAGAGCACATGTAAAAAATATTTGAAAATTGTGGCCCACCACCACCCGACAGAAACCACATCTGCCTCCACAATTTTCTTCATCCTTTACATAGTGACTAAATATACACTTTCCTCTAGAATATTCCTTTCTGCATGCTACATCTTATATTTTATAGTGCCCATAGGCAAGAGTGTTTACCCCATCTTCTAAAATGAACCTCTTATCATCAAATGGGGAGAGAGCCACTTTGTTTTGTCTTATAGTGTAAAGTTGATGGTTTTGACACCCAATTCTGCTCTGTTTTGCTTTCGTGAATGTGGTTTTCTCTAAGCACTTTTTATATTCATCGTGCTTCATTTTTTTAATAATTGAACGTGAAATTCCTTTCGCTGTTTTTTTTCATATTCTTGGGTTTTTAATGAGTACATTTTTGCTCGTAACCCTATAAATTCCTGTATAGGCACTGAATTTGTTTCATCTTTAAAAGCCCCTATCTTCTTTTTATTTGTTGTACTATATAAAAAGTGATTTGTAGGATAGTCAGAAGTGTCATATATTTCGCTTTGATGAAGCATGTCTCTATATACATCTTCTGTTTCAATTTCATATGTTAAAGAATCAGTGTCGGTAAATAATAATGTTGCTCTGTTTCCGTACATTTTCTTGATATGATGGTAATGAAATTTATACATAAGCACTTTACTCAATTCTAAAATAACAAAACCAACATATGTGGGGCGATTTAAAACTATGGAGGATTTCACCCGCTCAACTCCCACAAGATCTTCTGAAAAAATTTTAAAATTACGAAAGCTGGGTGCCGCTACCATCTTCTTTGCTCTTTTTTCACTATTTACAAGCTGTACATCTCTATGTTTCCTTAAATTTTCCATAGTCTTACCATACACCGAGTTGTTTAACAACTTGAAGAAATCTTTTTCAAAAGCAGATGAGGCGTTTTTTCTTTTTTCAGTGTTAAACTCAATGTACGGCTTCAACCAAGCTTTCTGGCGAAATTTGAGAACTTTATGCACCTTCACTAGCTGCAAGCCTAGTGAAAGATACAATTGAAGATTTTTATGATAAGTGATATAATTACTTTTATCTTTTAAATTTGGAATTAGTTTCTCACACTCATGAAACTTTTGATTTTTGAGGGAATTCATCATTTCCACAGCAGCTGGGGATAACATATTTTCAGTTACTTTCATCTTTTCAGGGGCAAGTGGGTAATCATTGTGAAGGTCATGTAGCTCCTGTGGATATTTGAGGTCTACCTCAAGTATATATCCTTCCTCACTATCTTCTGGAATTCCTAATATCCAGTTCGTACTCACTAGATCTGGAGGGAACCATTCCAATTTTCCATACGGTAGAGCTTGACTCATTGCCCATCCGTATAAATTATTAGCATCTAAGTACATAATGTATTTTGATGATGCCAGTGGATTATATTTGGGTAAATATTTGTTATTTGCAACAGCATGTCTCTTGCAAATAACGGATATCCCACCACGAATACCACTTTCGACAAACAATTGCATGTCAATGTCCGTTATTAGTTCTAAGGGCTGTTGCGTCATCTTCAGACATGCCTGCCATGCCAGACCAGGTGCAGTGAGAAGATGAGCAGGATCTATTTCATAATACTTAAGGCATAGTTTCCTAAAATTCTCAAAAACATCTGCTAATTGTAAAACATCACTAGTGACGTAAAGGTCATGATAATTTCCCAAATCACGTATTTGAAATACTGACCACACTTTTTTTGCGTGTTCATAATCTTCTTCAGTGATATTTTCCTCCGTTAAGGAACTGTGAAAGGCTGTGATTGGTGGTAGAGAGGTCTCTGAAAATTTTATGAAACTATCCATATATTCATATGGATAGACCCCTTTCCGAAGAAGCAAAGGAATTTTATCTGTTTGTATATTCTCAGCTAAAATGTTAAAGTCTGATTCGATCATATTTGCAACCAATTTTTCCAGGGAGGCCGGTAAAAACTGTAAACTATCAATGAACTGAATCACAACTTTAAACTTATCACTCTCGGGTTTGGACATTGAGAAAGTAATATACTTTTCCATATTACTTGCAATCACTTCATAAGTATAGTCTTTGAAGATACCCAGTGTTTTAATAATATGATGAGAATCATAATTTTTTAGATTATGAAATACCACAGGAATTATTTTTCTCATTCTATATTGTAAATTACAAGAGTTGTGAACAGCGCCTCTATATTGACCGGTTATATGGTCATGATCACGAACTCTATCTTTCCTCAAGAGTTTCTTACATATTTTGCAATATTTTGCACTTTGAAAATCTGTTTCCTGTTGAGAAGATAGAATCATTGGAACAACATTCAAAAATGTCTTTGTTATTTCATCTTTCTCCTCAATGATTCTTTGAACAAAGTGAGTGGCAGCATTAGGTCCTCGATAGACAACAGGTGGCTTCACACTCTTCCCATCATAACCAATAACAATGTACGCATATCCACATGCTTCGTGGAAAGCTACTTTCTCCGTGAAAGCGTTTTCATTGCAAGGTTCTGCTGAATGAATTGGAATAATGAATGATTCAAAGTCCGCATAGATTACATATGGCACAACATGTTGGTAATTAATATTTTTAAATTTCAGGATATTATTTTCTGGCTGCGGCATTTTGATATGTTGTGGGGTCATATCATTACAAAATCTAAGGTGCTCTTTTAAACTTCCTTCCTCATAAAACCTATGGAGACACCTATAGCAGTAATGTGTTTTACCATTATGTTTCGTAACATCTCCCAATAATCTTGAAAAGCTTCGTATTAAGCAATAGTGTTGTATACCATCCTCGTTCGATATGAGAAGCAAATTTATACATTCTCTTTCCTCGCGAGGAGAGATGTAAATGGGAAAAATTTCGTCTTCATAACCAAAAACGTTGATACGAATATTATTAAGCTTCTCAATGATGGAGATTTTACTCACGGGAACGGGACACGACACATCACCCAATTTAATGTCACCTTCGTACGGTAAATAATGGCTGACACGATTAGGATTATTATTTTTATCAATGTTTAGCTTGTGTGCAAGAATGGACCACACAAGACATTTTTGATCATTATTATGAACATTTAAAACTGCTTTTTTATCAACCAGTTTTTTTGGTAAGGGAATGTACGAGCTTGCAGCGAGAGGTTGGTATTTTGCACAGCATAATTCAATATGATTAACTTTCTCTAGGGTCCACCCAGATCCAAGCTTTGTATATTGCTCAAAAGATTTATTTATTTTCAAATAAGCTTTCCCCAAGTTTTCTTCAATCGTGTCTTCTACGAGTTGAATAATATAGTCAGATCGGAAATAAGGACTTACATGATCTATATCTCCATCTAGTGTAGTACGTACCATTGTAACTTTCATATTAACATTCCATTTAACGCTAGTTTTACTTTCAAGCTCTTCAGTTAATTTTTCTTTAATTAATTGACGTGTATCATCATAAAATTTAAGCATATCATGTTGATTAATGTCATTGGGCAAAAATGTGTGTGTGCTAAATACGTCAAGGGCATTATTTTTATAAGGTTTCTTCCTTTTAGTAATAGGATGGGGCTTCTGTTGCTTTCTCTTTACCGAGTGACTAGAGCGAACATGACTCATCAAATCCAATTTTCTTCTAAACACTTGCGCGCAAGATTCACATTTATGTGTTTCAGGAGTTCTGTTGTGTGTCAATATATGGTTATTCAAGTAACTTCTCCTTAAAAAGGCTTTCGAACATATATTACATACAAAAGATTTTTCTCCCGTGTGAATTTTCATGTGACGATTTAAGTTTTGCTTTAGGGTGAAAGTCTTTCTACAGATATGACAAACCTGCAAAATCATCATTTATCTCGAATGAATATTTAGATCTAACACTTTTTTTACTTATATATTGATACAAAAATACTAAAATGTGAATGAATAGAACTAAACGCTATTAAAGATTATGTTCACAAAATTCGCTAAAAAAATAGTATTAATTGAGAAGATTGAATTTAAAAAAATATTTCTATAATTTTTTATATATTCAACGGATATTTGGAAAATATAACTCTTCATTAATAAAGCATCACTCTATATGTACTAAATAAAATAACATGTAAAAAAAATGCTTATCTATAAACATTTTCTTATCAACATAATAACTATTGGTATGATTCACCTCTCTAAACACATAAGTCATGATTTTTAAACAGTAAAGAAAATTTTATTTTTAGATATTTTTATTTCATTATACAATATTTTGATTAATGAATTACTATACTTAATTTATTAATATAAATGACAGTTATAACAGTAAACATAAAACTAAACAGTAAACATTATACATAAACAGTAAACATTATAACAGTAAACATAAAACTGTAAGTTTAAAATATTTAAGCATACTAATAATATTTTTATTGAAAAATACATTCCGTTTCTTATAAATTAATAAATTACTTGAAAAATCATGGATTAATCGAAATTTAAATATACATTTTAGTTAACATTTTTGATCTACAGAATCTGTTTCAAAGGTATAATATTTTAGATGCTGAATGTGTAACAATTTTAATTATAGCTCCCACTTCTATTTCTATACATTATTTTACTTTTATTTTGTACGATATTTGATGGATTGGAAAATTAATAAATTGTGACCAACATACTAAAGTTAATAAATTAACAACACATAGGATTACAACATAAAATTTAAAAATTGTACTTTAAAAATACAATTAAAAATTACTTACATATGGATGAGTTATTTGATAACTTGGTCCAGGTTGCACTACTTGACTGCTAGAGATAGGTTGCGAAGTTGGATTTAAGACTATGGGAGAAGTATTAATGTCCCAATCAGGTTGGGTATTAGCCCACTCATCAACTAATTCAGCAGCATCTACAATGCTATTTAGTTCGTCATAAGGTATACCAAAATCAATGAACTAGAAAAAACAAATAAAATTTACTTTTTAGACATAAGAAATTTCAATACATTTATTATAATTAGTTTTGAATTCTCTACGATTCTGCTTTTGTTAAAAACTAGTAAGTTCAATTCTTCTAAGTTTCATTTTAATTATCAAAGTTATAAATTAATTTTTCAAAAAAGTTTAAGTTACTATTACACATTAATTCTTATAAATGCTAAACATAGTATTAAAAAATAACTTACTTCCTCGTCCGAATCAAAATCGAAGGCTTGTCTTGAAACTGGCTTTTGAGTATTTTGCTGATTAGAAGCCATTTTTATAAAGGTATGCGAGTAGGGAAATTGAAGAAACTTCTCAATCGGAACAGTACGCATGAAAGAATGATATTTTCTAATACCTACACCGTTTCATACATACGAAAACACAAGTGGAAGCGTTGCCAATCTTTTTTACAAATTTCTTCAAACCAATGAGAATTTTAAAAATTGATAAGAGAAGTAAGAAAGCAACTAAACACTATGGATGTGACTATTGATTGATAACAGTATCATATTGTGTGTGAATCATAAGTATTTCCCCTCTTTCCCTTTTTACTGATAAAATATCTTTGAACTATTATCATTTTTAAAACTGATAAGAGAAGTATGAAGAAGACTCATCGAGCGCGTGAGTCGTAAAGTCCTGTTGCCATTTTTTGATAACAAATATCTTTCGACTAATCAGATTTAAGGAAATGATTAGAGAAGTATTCCTATAACTCAACTCTGGGGAACATTCTAATCAATTGTAAGATAAGAGTAACGTGTGATAACTCATTTCGACTTGAGATTTGGAGTGTGAAGGTACGTTTGTAGATTTTAAAATAAAATGGCGTTAGAAATTAAATACATTAAAAATTTCGTAACCGACGAGGACTTGCAGCAGTTATTTAATGAAACGAATACTTATGATTTTTGTCAGTATCCCTTGAAAGTAAAAGGAAAAACTTTTACTCCTTCAAGAAAATTGTGCGCCTTCGGAGATGATAGTTCTCTGAAATATGCATTTTCAGGAATAAGTGTTCCTGTTCAACCATGGACACCTCTTTTGCTGAATATTAAAAGTTTAGTAGAAACGGCATGTGAATCAAAGTTTAATTATTGCTTATTAAACTTTTACGCCAGTGGGAAAGATAAAATTGGAATGCATAAGGACGATGAAATATCTCTAGACCCTAGCAGTCCTATTGCGTCGATAAGTTTAGGTGCTACCAGGACTATGCACTTTAAAAGAAAAAATTTCGATACTGTGAAAGTTCCTTTAGAAAATGGTTCTCTACTAATTATGAATTCTTCTGTTAATAAATTGTGGTTTCATGGAATACCCCCGGAGCCTGAAGTTAAAGAAGCAAGAATAAGCCTTACATTCCGAATGGTTAAAAGGGAGAAGAGAATGTTTGAAGAAAACACCTCATCAGCGAAACGCCCGTGTTTGGAATCAACGACCCTGAACAGTCTCAATGTTTGTGATCAGCAGCAACCTGAAGCTTCAATACAGACTTTAGAAACATCATTTGCAGATGACGGACTTGACGATTTATTTAGAAGTTTGTGCCCCAGCCTTTTAGAGTCGAATGAAGAAATGCCGGCAGAGACTATCTTTAAAAAAGACCTCGGTAGTAATGCATTTTTATCATGTGAACTTTTCAAAGGTGAACTTAAGATACACATTCGTGAATATGCTGTGAGTAACAAAGAAATTATCTATCCTACTAAAATTGGTGTTACCATGGACCTTTTAACCTGGTATGATTTTTATTTAAAACTTTTTAATTTTAATTTTTGCTATACTACTGCTTCCTATATTGCCAATAATACTATTTTAGTATTTAATATGAAAGATTATATGCATATTCAACCTTTTAATAATAATAATTCTAATCGTCCTTTCATTAAACTAAATTATTTACAAACAAAAACTTTAACTGATTCAGTATTTGAGTTAAATAAATGTGTCATTCATTACTTATTTACAAAACGCTTACCTTACTTCATTAAATGCAATCGCAAACTTTTAGGGACATTATTTTTTGAACAAGAGGATATTTTAATGGCCAAGCTAACTTTTTGTATAGAAAATGAACTATGCAGTATTTTTAAAAGCATTTTTAATTGTAATGGATGTATTATAGATCATCCTAGTCAAACACAACACCCATGCTTAACAGAATCAAATTTAGAAAAATATCAATCTCTAGGATCTCATGTGCTATTATTAGTTAATATGGAAACAGTAGCATTGAATTTTGTAAATTCCGTTGATTTTATTAGTGAAACTTTCATAAATAATATCCCTGTTGAACTTATTCAAGATGTACTTTTTAAAACTCTGTATTAATATTATAAGAATTTATACAAGTGTTTTTCATTACTTTAAAAATGTCTTTCTGGAGAAATAATGCACGTTTATGAAATAAATTTCTTCTTTTGTTAAAAATATGTTTTTAAATGTTTTCGAAATATGTATACAAAATACACACACACACTCTCTCTCTCTACACACACACACACACACACATATATATATATATATATATTCATTTAAAATTATATTCATTTCAGATTTAAGTAATGAAAAATGGTAGATATAACAACATAAAAATGAGACATAATTTTTAGAAATTCAATTTATTAGAATTTTTCCCAGGTCCTTACAGGTATTACATTGGAATTTTTTTCAATTTTAATATTAGGTGACTTAACAGTAACAGGTAAATTCAAATACTTATTTCTTACAAATTGTTTGGGTATATTCATTTCACTCAAAGCTGATAAAAAAATGTTTTTAGCAGGAATATTGGTATTCTTCTTATCAGTAAAAATAAAGTTAAACATGTCCGCAATATTGGAATGAGGTATTTTCTCTCCATGATAACTGATTTCACCTTTATCATTCCAATTTATAACATTAGGTTGACTTTTAAGAACAGAAAGAGCTGCCTCTGCCTTTCTTTTCAAATTTGGAGCTACACTGTTTAAAATAATTGCATCATAATTATTTTGTGACTGTTCTTTTTTCGGTGAAGTTGATTTTTCTTGAAGAATCGATTCATTATTTTGAGACTCCTCTTGAATATTCGATGAAGATGTTGATTTTTCTCCTAATGAGTTCTTCGATGATTTCACTTCCAAAAAAGTATAAGGGGAATTAAATTCTTTCATTTTTATCTTTTTCTGCAAAAGCTCATAATAACGATATACTTTCTCATGCTCTTCTAATGAACTGTTCAAAATCTTCATCATATCTTTATCTAAATCACTCAGTTGTTTATTGGTAATAGTATTCTTTGATACCAACTCTTCGGGAATCAGAGCATATTTTTTAGCGAACTCCATTGATAAGACTTGTCAACACACTTAGAGCAGCAGGAATCAAAATGTTGAGGAAACCTCCTTTCTGTATAATTAATTTGCGTTTCTTTACAAGTCCAATTTTACGATTCGTCAAAGTTCTCAAGGTTCCTTTGTACTTGGAGAGAGTTCTCTTTTGGTGTTTGGTTAAGGGAATATTTCCTCTGAGTGCATTTAAAGCACACTCACATATCGCTTTTATACAGCAATTATCAATTTTTTGTAATAATTGTTTCCTTAATTTTAATGGGCAGAAATTCAAAAACTCCAACTGTCTCAGTTGTTCCTTTGTCAGAGTCATTATGCTAAATAAACTTGATGTGAAACGTCTGTCTTTTAAATATGTTTCATTTGATAAACATATTGTGTTTGATTGGGTAAAATTTGGGTACGTAATCTTAGTTCTTCAGGTGTTTCACTTCTTAGATCAATGAAGAGGTAAGAAAATGGTTTTTTTGTAGCATCTTCGTAAACCTCTTGGAAAAACTTCATATGTCTGGGAAATAATTGTTTTCCTATATGCGCGATTTGACTGAGGTCTCGACGATTTTTGCATAGTAAAAGGTAATGAGCATTCAACGTAATTTCACGCATTTCCTTTCCTTTATGAAAAAAGTTCTGTGTAATGAAAATTACACTTAAATTTAAATGATGACTTCCTTTCGTAAATATATTTGTTAAGCGCTTATCACCTCCGCATTCGGTCATCAAGTCGTCAATGATAAATAAAGTATGCATCCCTAAGTAATCATGATATCTGGAAGGTAGTCCTTCCACAAAACTTACATCTGGAATTTCATCAAACAAAGACTGATAAATACTATAGAAATAAACGATTTTGTCGGGGATTATCGAAAACATTTTCTGCTTATGCTTAAGTAAATCTTTTACAAAGTAAGATTTACCACAACCTGTGGGACCTGAAATTAACATAGTGAAAGGGTGTTGTAGCTTTGGGAACTCCATGTTAAATAAAGACAGATAACTAAAGTAGAGAGTATAAATACATTTTTATTGATAAAAATTAGCTCGCACATGAAAATGCTTCCATACAAAATTATAAACTCGTTTATCATTGGTTATATTTTTTGTTACAAAGGAAGATAAGATTTGCTTCAGTGAGTAACCTCTACATCTACAATACAAATAATAAATACAAAATTGACCACATACAGCTGTCGTATGACTTTGAAGAATCATTGGATTATATTCCACTTTGGAAAACTTCATGGCAAAGTCCGATATAGAGCCTTCATAATATGTAGGAGCATTTCCGTAGGAGTCAAAAAATTCCATGTGATGAGACGAAAGTAAGTAGAAAGCCAACCAATGACTTCCAGGTTCCGCCGACGAATCAACGTTTGCAATGAAGCATGTTGGATAGCTGGGGATTCTCATAGGTAAGTGATCACTTGAAAATACGCCTAAAAAGAATTCTCTTGTAAACTTGTCTCGACTTAATATTCTTCGTAGCTGTTCAGTGTTCATGATTAATTGGCGAAATCACACAGCACGTGACGAGATTTGGTAATTTCAATCACGTTTTCAAATTCAGCGTAAATTAGCACTGAAATAGTTTTCTCCAACGATTTGGAAAATTTCATTTCCACTCTCAAATTACCTTGACGTTGCAAATTCAGGTGTGGACCATCGCTTAAATCGGCGGAGAGATCAAAGCCAAATAATGTATGTCCATCAGCATATTCTTCTCTCGTTAAGTAAATACCTTTGTCCTGATTAAATCCAGAAAATAGAGTGTAATATCCACGTATATAATTCTTGTTTTCAAAATTTAATTCAAGTGGTTTTCCAGGTACAGGCTGTCCATCAACATAAATTGATAAATAGCTTATATTGTAATGATCAAACAGGAAAGGGTTTAAATAATATTGACCATTCGCAGCTTCATTTTCGAGGCAGGCAACAATGACACGTTTAGGCATGTTTCCCAGAAATACATTGTCTTGCATAAAAGACCAACTTCCCTTAGGCATAGAGTAAGTCTTACACATTACCCGATCTATTGGATATTTTGCTGTACTTTTTTCCAAAGCTTTTGCGTGTCCCAGGGAAACGCCTGGACTCACATTGACTTTTCGTATGAAAAGAGAAGCATGTTCCAAAACTACTTGGTAATCTCCCCCTTTATTTGATGACATAAGACAAAAAGTAGGTTTGCTGCGAGTCATTTTTATTTTCAAATCAACTAAATTCAGCAATAAGCGATTTTGCTGAAAAATATCACAATGCAATTGACCGATCATATCCAGTGTTTGATTGTTAGCGATTAGGTCATGCCGTTTCTTGAGTCCATCGTTGCCATTCTCTTCTTGCAACGGATTAGCCACATTTAAATTGTTGTCTTTGTAGAAACATTCACAACTTAGTAAAGTTTTTTTAGCATCTTCTCCATAATTCATTAAAGTTTCTATGTAAGCCCTGTAAGGATAAGTATTACTGGAGGATGAAATCACTCGCTCGTTGAGACTCACGTCCACTTGAGAAAAAAGCGCATGTAGAAATAAATTGACTGGTGCTACAGGTTCTCTTTCGGATAATGTTGCTCCATCCGACTTCACTATTTTTGCTTTTAAATAAATATACGAAGATGATAAGTCCATATAATCTTCTCCGCTACCTGGCACGTTAAATTCCACGGGACCTCCATCACGTATATTTGCTAAGGGATGATATTCTATAAATTGTCCTTTTTCTATGGCAGTCTGAGTAGGAGGAACCATAAACAAATCTAACTCAGATTTTACGCAAGCAGCAGAATCTTTGTGTATGAGGGCACACATCTTTAAGCAAAAATATCATGTGCTCTCCCCTTCTTGGCTGAACGCTTAATGATTTGTTTGCTGGCTAGCTTTCTCTTTTTATTCTGACCTGAGCCTATCATCGACTTCACCTTAGCAGCAGTTTTATCAGTTAACTGCTGTCCTGCTTCTTTCAACCGTCGCTTAGCAGCTACTTTTACATCTTCTCCACGACTAATATCATTTAAAACGTCTACACCGCTTTGTAACAGTTGTTTTCCTACGGCTTTAGCACCTGATTTCAAAAGAGGTACGGCAGCGCGGAAAAATGAACGAAACAATCCTCCAAAACCATATCCTCTCTGAAAATTGGTTCCTTGGTAAAAATTCAGTCCAGTTCCGGTTTGAAGTACATAGTAGTCTTCAAAGGATTTTTCACAGCAGCGATAAGGGACATACATCACGACAAATATTTTTGACGAAAGTGAAGTTTCACGTATGAGCGTCCACGTTCGAATGGCGTTAAATGACCTGTGTGTGTCCTTATAACTATTTCCATGGTCTCAATGATTTTTCGGTTTATGGGTAAATAATGAGGGCGATCGTACTGTGCAATCACTACCTCACCGTCCTGACCTGTGACATTTACGATTCGTAGTAGCGGAGCTAATACATCTCCTACAATCTGTGGTTCCACGATATCTGTATAAACAAGGAGCACTCTATAATGAGCACACGGATCTGCCACATAGGGACTTTCGACTGTAGCTTCCACATTTGCATCGAATGAGACCACCTGAGTTGGTTCGAAGCCTAACATTTGTGCCAGTCCATCATGTAGTATGACTCTTGCTCCATTTTTAACTGTAATAGAAACCCGTTTAGTAACAGGATTAAAACTAAATTCGATTTTATTTTCATGGCTTTTAACAATGATTGCTTTCAAAATGTCAGGCACCGTTTCATAAAAACCTGGTGGAATTCGTCGACCTAGTTCCTTTCCATCTCCTAAGTCAAAACCGATTAAATTATTACTCGCATTCACATTATACCAGGTATGTGGATAAATAAATTCGACAATTCCAACCTCCCACTCTCCATTCAATTCAATTGGAACTGGTAAACGGGTAATAAAATGTGAAATTTTATTTTCTGGGAAATAGTTCATGGAGCTATCACTAGGAAGTGTCACGTAAAAACTCATCTTGCAAACTGATAATGTAAAGGATTGAAAATCTAATTTATAGTGAAAATAAATTAGTGGAAGGTATCCATTGATTGAATTTGTTAGGGTAACCACGATATTTCACGAAGTATTCTAACTGTCCTTTGCTAGTACGTTTTCTCAATATCTTTTCAACTATAAACTCATCTTTTAATTGCACCTTTTGAAGCTCTTGCGGATAAAACGTTCCTTGAATGGGTTCTCCTAACAAATCTTTAATACGATATACTTTAGGTATCCTCTGAACACATTCAATCACTACAAAAATTTCCTCAGACCAATTACTTTCATATCCCTTTTCAAATATCATTTTGTGCTTAGAAACTCTCACTGTGTCTCCCACATTAAAAACACATGGCTTTATTTTGGCATTTTCCATGTTTCCATATAAAGTAAACCAGACATCTTGTTCATTATCTGAAGTCACATCTGCGGGTGCTCTTTTGATACTGGAATGATAAGTGTTATTATAGCTATGAAGCAACTTGTCCAATACGTCTAAATAATGGTAAGTATGATTTTTTGTAAAATATTTCCACATTTTTGTTTTCAATGTTCGATTAAAACGTTCTACTATTGAAGCTTTCGTTGTATTAAAAGTTGTAAAGTATCGTACATTTTGTTCTTTCAAAAACTTTTGAAACTTGGCATTTTTAAATTCAACCCCCTGATCAGTCTGTAACCGTTTTGGTCTTCGTTCAGCGAATATTTGTTGAAATGCTTTCACAATTTCTTCCCCTCGCTTTGATTTCAGGGGTATCGCCCACGCATATTTAGATAGAATGTCTACGCAAGTGAGTATATATCGAAAATTCTGATTGTGTTCTCTTAGACTTGTTACATCGACGAGGTCTGCTTGAAACTGAGCATCCTTCGCGTAAACGATCACACGGTTGGTCGGGAATTTTCTCCGAGCTGGTTTGTGTAATGTATACGCATCTACTCTCTTCAACCAGTTCTGAATCTTTTTCTTCGAAACTTTTCCATCTACAGCACGATATAAGGCATCTACACCACCAAAACTTGCCCTGTGAGCTGGATCCTGATACGTCGCGTTCATTACAACAGTTAATTGTATTATTATTCACGTTTATCTTAAAACGCATCATATTCCTACACCGCCTCTCTGAAAGAAAACAAATTCAAAAATGACTCATCACAGTCCACTATATCTCTTTTATACGTTAAATAGCAATACTCAAACATATCTCATTGGGTGTGTGGTTAAGTCACTGAAAACTACATACCCAATGAGATATTTTGTAACGGGTTCGAATCCCAAGTGAAAACCAAAACCATTTAAAAAGTATAAGCAAATGCTTAACTCATACTTAAAAGCAAAATATATAAGTCACTCCAAAATTTTTAAAATATTTTTTTACATGTGCTCTAAAAATTTCAACCTCTTAAAAATTCTAAAATTATTTAAAAGGTCCTTGATATCTCTAAATAATTTTAAGTTTAGAAAAGAAATTCCATGTCTCTTAAAAATATCTATTATCCCAAAGATTTAAAGAAAATTCCACTCCAATAGATGGCGGCACTATTTTCTCAGACTAAGTTTTCTAAGTTCTTTATCTTGAAATTCATACCATTTATCGTGTGGAGTGACTATCTCTTGTGTGAAGTGCTTATCAGTGCGGAGCTGACTCACCTAATCCGTAATCCCAGTGATGCTGAATTTATCAGTGTGGAGCTGACTCACCTAATCCGTAATCCGTGTGATGCTGAACTCTCATTTTTCCTCTACTAGAAAATGTAAAAATATAGCATAGGGATGTAACGAAAGTTTTCCACCAAAAAGGTTCCTAATAAAGTTAAAACCTAATAAAGCGAAAACACAGAAGCAGAACCTTTAGTATGGGATGTAATTTTACTACCCAAATAAATAATTTTCGGTCAACGTTTTGGTAGTCTCAGTCTTCAGCCTATAAACTTGATAACTGTGTGAGACCAAAAACAGATCAACCTCACAGAGGACGTCCTGTGCAGAATCGAAGATAGCACCAGCAAATGTGAAAAAGGTAGAAGTCAGGTGTAAAAAAGGTAGAAATCGGAAAGAGCTAGTTGTTGAGTGACATTAATTAATGCTACAGCTAAAGATACCGGAAACTCCTGATCCACAATGTCCAACGGTGAGTTTCAATGGTGAGATAATCAAATGAGGAAAAAAGATTGTAATAAGCAAAATATAATTATTTCAAACTAATATACTAAAGTGACAGATACGTGTGTTTTTTTAGCATTAATGAATGCTCAAAGCACACAATTTCTGTAACCATTTTTATTCTAGTAATTTAAATTTTGCTTATTGAAATTTTTTATTAAAATACATATTTATAAATTTTTTGAATTCAAAACCTGTTAAGATATTCCAGAAATTCGAAGGACATATGCATTATTTTTGACTTTTCATATTAATACTCTCTAAGGTATGTATTGCTGATTGAGAATTATCAAATGTATTTTAAATTTTTAAAAATATTATTTTTCCTATAAACGATTTTAATCGAAGAATATTCATATCAAACCTTATCGCAAAATTTCCGGTTGAAAACTCTTTTCATCATCAGAATTTGCTATTTTTGTTAATGCTATTTCTATTAAAATGCTTCGTTTAGTGTAAAATCTAACTGTTTTAAACCATATTGCTATTTTCATGAAAAATTATTAAAATAAGAAAACATAATCCAATTAACGTATTTTAAAATTTTCTAAATTCTATGGATATCCTTTAAAAATATTATTTTTCCTATAAACTATTTTAATTGAAGAATATTCATAATAAACCATATCTCGCAAAATTTCCAGTTGAAAATTTTTTTCATCAGCAGAATTTGCTATTTTTGTTAATGCTATTTCTGTTAAAATGCTTCTATTAGTGTGAAATCGAATTATTTTAAATCATATTACTATTTCCGTGAAAAATTATATTTAAAATATAAAAATATAATCCAATTAACGTGCTGAGATATTTAAATAAACCGTTGATCCTGTTTGTGTTAAAACAGGAATTTTTAGGAAAAAATTTATAAAAGTAAAAAATGTTACCACATGGTATTTTACCATAAAAAGCAATTATAGTTTAAAAAAAGATTTAACTTTTAATTTATGGATTTTTTTAAGTAATTGTATCATTTTATTGAAATTTCATTAATTTATTTATATTAGAAATTTTCTATATTATTTAAAATCTCCCATGATCACTAAATTTCAACAAATAATTATGTTTTTCAATAGCCACAATTTCATTTATATTTGATATTTATTTAGAATTTTAAAAGATTAAAAGATTGTCTCGTGATATTGATAATTCATAAATTGTTTTGTAATTATTAGAGCATAAATATCCTCCAATATTTTGCCTGTTTATATAAGAGTTATTTCTGCTTATATAAGAGCAAATATTGATTAAATCTCAAACTGACATTTAATGTTTAAGAAATTCTAGGTACAAATCATTAATAGTTTGAACATTTAAATGATAAATTCTACCTTCCACTGCATGAATCGTGAAAAACTTATCCTTTAAATATATTTTACGTGAAAAATAAATTAAAATTATCTTTTGAGATATCAAAACAGCACAGTGGGACAGTTACATGCTAAAAGTAAAATCTATGGAAAAGGACATCATTTGTTCTTGTATCTTTTCTGACAAAAAAATCACTAAACTTGTCAAATTGTACCATTAAAATTAACCGACAATAAAAAATCGCGTTTCATTACAAAGGCTAAATCAAATTAAATATGTAATGCACTTTATAATGAATATCTTTTTCATATATTTTGAATTTTTGTAAGAAACATGATGATTTAATAGGGTTTGTTTACATTTAATAATTTGGCAATCAGTTATTTTCAATTACCGTATTTATTGAGTGATGCTTCTTAATGTAAAATAGAATAGTTTTATCACATGTCTCTCAATTATTTCTCTGTCAGGTCATTTATGTTGCTGATTCTGTAACTTCTTGTCCCCGACAAAATATCTTCCTCATATTCCAGCTGTGAAAGAGAACACAGGGCACCTATGACCCATAGTGGATATCCAGTGATGTACTGCGTCCCTAGCTGGTTCTCGGTTCCTTTTCAGAGACCCATTATTTATTTACTTTTTTATTTTTTAAGTCAAAATCTTATCAATTATTTACTTTTTACATACTTGCCAAACGTCGGATGCAGTTTAAAAAAACATTTCATTTCACACTTAATTAAATCACTAAAATAATTTAGTTCGTCATTCAAATTAGGTAGGGTAATGATATTGGTTTCAGAAATATGATTCGATCTTTAATATAAATAATAGCTCGTGATAACCATAATTAATTTAACCAAGAAATAACCATAACCAAGAAAGAAATTTTATCGCATGAAATGAGTGTATGTTCCAAGCCATGCCATACGAGATTTATATAAACGAAATGATTACAGTCATCTAATTCAAATTATTGAATAAGGATTCAACCCGGTGGCTTAGTGGTAGCGTTTCAAGCTCCCAAGGCATAGGTCTGAGGTTCGATCTTCGGGGTGGGCAAGGTAGTCTCAGCCTTTCATCCCTTCAGCGTGTTGATAAACTGAGTATCAAAAGTATGCTTGGGAACTAAGCACTGAGGGTTTTGCATTAAACTGACCACCTAATCTGAACATATGCTTCGCACCCCAGGGCCTGTCGGTCAAGAAAACAGAAATGGGCACTGTAGAACCTGGCCCACATGGGCTGTCGTGCCGCAGAGAGAGAGAGATAGAGAGAGAATAATAATTCAAATTATACTGTGATGTCACAACCATTCGAATTACTAATTGTGGGAATGTGATTGAATACGATCGAGTTGCATTAACCACAGATATTAGATACAATTATTTAAGTAGCATTTTATGTTACCGATTTTATTAACACCTGTGAACTGCACTCCATTGGTAGGAGTCAATTGCATTTTGGAAGTTTACAATAATTATTTAAAACATGAGATTACGGTAAAAGCAATTGTAGCAGGGTGAATGGAGATGTGCTCATATTGCCAATAAAGGGATCAAAATGATTCCAACGGGGATCAGATTTTGGGACTTCAGAGACAGTGGATGTCTTTGGAATTTTTGTTTTTCTCTTAGAGTCAATCCTAGTAAGATATCAAAATACCGCACTCGCACATCATTTTGCTGAAAAATATAATCTCCTTGAACAAAGGCAGCAAACATGGTTGGGTATCCAGCAACAACTGATAAATGTATGAAAAGCTGGGTATACTGTTAGCAAAATATTGGACTAGCACCTCGCTGTGATAAGAAAGAACTCAATTACATATTGAAACTATTGCTTACTGCCTAATGTGAATCTTATGATTTTTCAAAATGTTTTAATAATATTAATGTTATGCAGTGAGGAATACTACTTTTTTTGGACAAATATCATATTTTTTGGACAAAAGCACGTCCTATTTATTTATCAGAGAAATGAAACTGTATTTTTTAGGGCAGTTGAAAACAGCACTCGTCGAAGAAGACAACCAGATGAAGACAACCAAATGAACTTAACTGTTGAGAACGATGAAGCCATTAGCTGGATATACATTCCAAATGACCATGTGGCTGCTTTTTGGATCTGCGTGGAATACATTAATTAAAAAACAGCAATATGTCAGTATTCCAAACTTATCATAATTTAACAAAATACATATATTAGTGACAAACTCTGTTTCATAAGTTTCAAAGTGTATATTTTCAATTGTGCCGTTAATATAATCATTATACTATTTATTAATTGTTTCACAATACCACTAATTGCTTCACATTTCCACAAACTGATTTTTCTAAAATACTATTAGTGATAGGTTAGAGTCACAAGATTCAGTAACTTTACGCCAACAGCCTTAAGATCAAGAAAGTGAAGCATTGCTTGCTTTGGGCAGGGACTGGAAAGGTTACCAATTCTCCCTCACTAAGCTGCTGAAGCTCCATGAGTTCACGAATCATGCATGTTATTCTGTAAGGTTAAGCGTATTTTCCTAGTGGCTGTAGATTTGGAGAGGAAATTGTCAGGTCAGTTGTAACCCCCTCTCCTGAACAAGGTTCAAAACTCTTGATTCGAGGCTCTTGAAAATGATGAGTATTCCAAACTATTTAATTTATTTACAGTCCGTGATGGGCTGGAATGCACCGTTATGTATGTATGTTTTGATAAGTTTTCATGCACTTACAGTTTTCCGAATGAAATGGCGCACTGTCAATTTCAAGTGCAATTCAATAATAATGGAAGAATATTCCACAAGAATAATTTCTTTTTATCTCATATATTTGGAAGAGGGATGCTTGCAGTGCTTCAGGTTCTTTAGCTTTACCACCCATAAGATCCATTATTTATGAAAATTTCTACTGGAAGACAAGGAGGATATTAAAAAGTTTTAATGCATTAAAATTCATTACAACATTCTTCAGTCATTAGGATGACCTCTATATTGTGTCAGATACATATGTTGGATAACGAGTTGGATCATATGTTTGAATTAATTCAGTAAAGATACAGGGAATTTTTGTTTTACTTTTTATTGACATAAAACAGCACACAGGACAGCAGCAAGCGTAGATAAAATGAGAGTTATATTCAGTCGGAGCGCTCGTAGTGCTTTCTGTAATATTATGGTTGAGATGCAATATATCCTTCGGTCACAAAAGTTTAACTTAAACATAAGAATTTAGATTTCTAAAAATTAAACATCTGTTTTAAAAAAGTACTGTACAAAATTGATTTATAAAACTTAACAGTTCAAACAGTTCAAGTCTTAGGTTTAATTATTCTATCACACACTCCTGGTAGTTATTGATTCTCTCAAAATTTCATCAATTTTACCTGAAATTTCCAAGTGATACAAACGTTAAAAAGGCATATCTTTCCCTTCTTTGATTTTTCAATCTTGAAAACGCTGGGAACACCCTACATGCCTCTTGTAAATTTTGATAATTTTAGCTAAAGACCAATCTACAAGTTTTTTATTACCTAAACTGATAAAAACAATGTTTTCAATAGCAAGTGAAATTTGTACTCCATAGTTCATCTGCTTTAAAATTGAGATATATTCTTTTTGGAAGATGGTTTTAAGTTTTTATCAAACGACGTGAAGATGCCACGCACATTTGCGAGGATTTTGCAATTCATCCCTGTTCAAATCTTCTACACAGAATTCAGTTTTTTCCTGCAAAAATAGAGGTGGAATAACTGATACCAAATCGGAGTAGTGCTCCAAGAGGTTAGTGAGGATCTGCTGTTTAGAAGAGTCTTGAACTCACACTCGATGGTCTGAAGTTCATCGTATTCAAGAAAAGCTTTTCCCAATCGGAGTCTCAGCAATTCTTTTAGAATTCAGAGCATTCTTTTCTGATTACCATCTCACCCAGTGGAGATTGTAGGATTAAAACATCAGGAGATCTTCTTCAAATCAAAGTGAACAATGATGGTGTTGAAATCGATGTTTTGGAATTCGTTGTTGATTACTACGATATTTTTACCAGTTTCCAAGTAAATTGTTTTTATTCGGTCTGACGAGAAATAAATCTTCTAAAGACAAGAAGAAAACTTTGTGTTAAGATATCCGAAATAAGCTCAAAATAGACGACATGGTAAACCACACATGTGAAAATTGGTATCCGGACATTGTCACGATTTACCTTTTCTGTGATATCTGTCGTCTCAAACACAGCTGATATTCTCACCCAGACCCCTGGAAAAGTTTCGAATATAGAAGTGGAATGTTTTAATTTAAATCTTTTGCAAATTACATATTTAAATAAGACTGATAAGACAGTTTACCTTGATCTCAATAACCAATACTTTTTTGTAGAACGATAACAAATGCTTAGACACCTGTATGATTATAAATTCGATGGGTATCTTCAAAAAGCCTTAAAACAAGTTCATGTTTGTCAGGGAATAAGTTAGGTCATTTAAAGTAATCTCTATTATCTGTAGAGAAAAGTTTTTCCTCCGCTCAGAAAAGGCCATCAGATTCAAGGTAAAAGACAAAGTTTGGTGATATGAGTCAACGATTTTTAGTGAAAGTATCTTTCTATATGAATAGGAGAATTTCGAGCTTAAATTTGGCGACGCTTCATTGAACGAAGATACTTTATGGCCATTCGCCACAGCATTATCATTTAAAAAGAACCGTTTCACGCAGACCAAAATTCGAACGTTGGAAGAAAACTTGGAAACCCGTTTAGCCCACTTGAAAAAATTAGAGTCGTAATCATCTAGAGATAGATGTGTCATAACAATAGATTTTCTCGCTTTAGTAGTAAGTTCAAGACATCTATGAAATGACAGACATGTTTGTCTGGCCAGGAGGTATGGTTTTTCAACCATATGGTTAAAAAAACCATGCCCCCAACAAAAACTAAAGAAAGTTTGTGCATTGCATCGTCTGTAGGGCGATTTTTCAGCGTTCATTTTTGAGAATCATAATAATCCTTCTGAACGAAGGTCAAGTCGATAAAGTTTGTGCATTTCAAGGTCATTATCCTTTGCATTAGTGTTATCAGTATCGAAACATATGCAGTTATCACAGTATATGTTTCGATTTTTCTATTTCATTCTTCACGGACACGTTCGTTTCTCTGTCAGGATCAAGATTTGAAGAAAGGTAAATTTTCCCAAATTTACCTTTCTTAAAATCTTGATCCTTACAAAGACGGTTTATTTTTTCTTCTACTTTGGAAAATGCCAGTGGTTTTCAGGAAAGTTGTTTGCTGCGATGCAGTTTGCCAGCTTATTGATCTTCGTTAAATCTAAGCGAAACACCTTCTATTGAAAGAAGAAATTTTTATCCATGTTTCTTTTTGTTAAATAATTTTACTTAAGCACCAGAAATTGTTGGAACACGAGTTAAGTTGTATGTTTGAATCAATCCATTGATGAACCAAAGATGTTTCAATTTACTTTGCTATTCACGTATAACAGCACACAGGTCAAAAAGCAGCAAGCGTAGATAAGGTGAAAGTTAAGTTCTTTTGGAGCACTAATAGTGTCCTCTATAATATAATGGCAGAAATGCAGCAATATATTTTAGTAACGCATTAATAATATATTCATATGCTAATTATTTTCTTGCAGTTTGAAATAAATTAAGCTTCACTCAACTGTTCTGCTAATATGAATAAAATATTCGAAATCAGATTTACGCTCATAATTCTCTTGAAATATTATTATACATGATAGCACTTTCTGAAATTGATGAAATGGATATTTGGCTCGACACGCTATATTAATAATCATTATCTTAAAAATAAAATTAGTTTGCAGAGGGTTTGTTATTAAATCTCTTGAAGTAGAATCCATCAGAAAAATTTAACATTACTCTGTTAAAATATCTGCCCATCGACAGAAATGATTAAGAAAATGTTTCACATAATATATGAGAAATTATAAGTGAGGAAAATTAATGCAAAAAATTATTTGAATATAGAAAATTACATATTTACATTGAGAGGAAAAAAATGTTCACTAGAATGCAGATACTGAAAATTTTAAATATTGAATGTATATTTAAAATAATTTTCGAAATATTCTTATAACGTCTAAATTATATATTATGACATTATGTAGACCCTTATAATTTCACAAAGACTGATGGTACTAAAATAAGATGGATGCTAAATTGGCAATAAGATAGGTTATGTAAAAAAATAGGTTATTTGTAGTGTTTTGTAGTAATTTAAAGTTTTTTATTGATTGTGCTTTCCTTCCATAAGTTCTGCATGTATATATTAAAATGATTTAATCGTGATATTTTTTTTACTGTGAACCGTGAATTTAAGAATTCTCCCTTGCATAGGACTAATCACTATTTTACTTGATATATTTGCATAGATGGGGAAAAATAACATTTAAAATATTTTATACATAATGAATGTAGTTAAAAACTGGTCAAAATTTTATAAAAAAATATTTTAGAAAAAATATTTGCAATATAAGTATTTAAAAGGATGAAATAACAATACATTTTTCAAAAAACTATGTAAAAACATTTTAATGTAAAATAATGAAATAAAAGTAAATAAAAATGTTAAAACATTAAGTGGTATTAATCTTAATTTTTATAATATTAATTTTTTTGCTCCACAGCGTTCTTTCGATTTTACAACGAATACTTAAATTTTGCGTTGCTTAGATTAATTTTTGTAAGAGTTATTTGGTGAGATTTTTCACAGCAAAGCACAAAAAAATTTAAGAGAAAATTAATTTTTTTAATGCTTTACTTATATTTTAGATCCTTTAATTGCTTAACTTGGATAGAGAAGGATTAAGTTACAATCGTTAATTCATGCTTAAATAAAAAATGTCTTGTTTGCATAATTACATTGAAACCTTACACGTTAAATTGAGTATTTTTTTTATTATCATGACGAATATATTTATGTAAGAAGAAAAATTTAAATGAATATAAACACCTGCATGTCTTTTTATTCTGCATATTATATATATATATATATATATATATATATATATATATATATATATATATATATATATATATATATATATATATATATATATATATATATATATATATATAAATAATTGAAAAATATTTGTAAAATTTGAAACAAATGCTAAAAGAACAATGGGCAAGACTACATTTAGTAAGACAGATACAACAAATAGACAAAGTAAATTTAAAAAAATGAAGTTTAAAATTTGAGAATCTTTTAAACAAACATACAGAATAAAAAGAAAATGGAGAAAATAAGCACAATAAATCTAATGTAACTAATTTATTTAAAAGAATGAATCATAATTAAATAGAATTTATATAATTTGTCATGATTTTAATACATCATTAAATAAATAAAAAGACTGGAAAAAATTCTTATTAATAATAATATTCCAATTTATTTCAGTTAAACACTACTTGGCTAGTAGAGCATTGCTTATAAGTGTGAAGTAAGGCCTAGTTATAAACTACAGAAAGTCATCCAAGGGTTGAAAGTCTTATAAGAAGCTTGAAATGCCTACAGTACTTACACTTAGTTTTTCATGTACACTCATGTCTATAAATTAAGGATAATTCAGAATCACAAAGAAATTGAAATCTAAAAAATTCAGATGTAGAATTATCACACACATCTTAAAGAATAATATGCAAATTACAAGAAACCACAATAAGGCGCTAATAGTACATCACAATGACGAGAATGTAGGAGAGGGGTATACAAGGAATAGTTGCAAAGAAGTAAAATTGTACACAAGCACTTTAAAAGCCTTTCAGTGCAATAATCATGTAATTATGGTATAAAGGAAGCATTTGGATGATGTTTTACTTGGTAGAATTATCGGCCGCCTGAAACACACGTACCTAGCTGAAAATATCCGAGGAACTTGGAATTGCCCTGAGTGTCATCTCCAGGCTTTGGCAAAGGTTCCAAGTTGATGGTAATGTGAGTAGACGTTACAACACAGGTCACCCCCGAGTTACAACGCCGAATGAGGACCGGTATATGACAGTTACTGCCAAAAGAAACAGACGGAGCACAGCATCAGACCTGTCTCGTTAGCTCTCTTCAGCTACCGGTACGATCGTTTCAAGGCAGACCGTGTACAGACATTTAGGCCACATTGGTCTATATGCTCGTAAACCTGTCATATGTGTTCCACTTACCGCAACTCACTGTTGCCTGTAGTTAGCCTGGAGTAGAGAGCATGCATTGTGGACTCCACAACTGTGGTCTAGTTTGATGTTTTCCGACGAGTCCAGATTTAGATTTCAGTTTGATTCTCGCCGGACTTTCATATGGAGAGGGCCAGATACCCGTCATCACCAAGAGAACACATTGAACGACAACGTTACGGTGGTGCAGTATTGCTTGTTTGGAAAGGAACTATTCTGGGTTCCAGAACTAACCTGCTTGTTCAGAACGTAACCATGGCAGGCCACATCTATCACGATGTCATTCTGGACCAACAGGTACGTTTGTTTCGGGGCGCCATGGGTCCAGAATTTCTGTTTATGGATGACAATGCCCGTCTTCACCGTTCAAACATTGTAGACGAATGCCTTCAATCGGAGGATATCACCCGCATGGACTGGGTAGCATATTCACCGGAATTGAATCCAATAGAGCATGTGTGGGACATGTTTAGCCGACGAATTGCAGCCCGTCAACCCCCTTCCACATGTCTACCGGAACTTTATAGAGCATTGCTTGCTGAGTGGTGTACTAACCATGATACCAACCATGTTATATTGGTTTTTGTAAATAGGCTCTCTTTTGAAATGTGCTCCATTAGTAAAAATTGCAATTTTTATTAATGATGTCAAACATATAGCATCTTTTTTCCACTTTACCTTTTGTTTAATAAATAGACTTTACAAATAGAACATATTTGTTTTGCTTCTGTCTCTTTCTTTGCCTGAACTTACATTATCCTTAATTTATGGACACGAGTGTATTTGATTTATTCTTTGTGTACTTATTTGCATTTTTACGGGTTTGAAATTTGATATTTTACTTTGGTAACTATAAACTTGTATTTTATCTTGGCAATTAAGAATTATTTCATTATATTTTTTCTCGTTTATGATCTCCAGTTTAAAAATATGATTGTTATGGTTTTGGGCTTCATTTTGACTTTAGTCTTAGGCTATTGCATAAAAGCCATACCTTGTGCCAATGTGGTCAACAGCAAGCTGGTCATGTTGTTACTTCATATCAGTTGATTTATTGTGTTTTCTCTATTTCCCTTTTATTCTGTATCTATGCAATATGAAGTTTAAAATTTGAATCTTTTAAATGATTCTAATTTTTAAATTCATATTTTAAATTTTCTTTGTCTATTGATTCTATGTTCAATCTATCTACTATACGTCAATTGTCTTGCCTGTTTGTTTTATTATTTTACAATCAGCATTTGCTTAAGATTAAAAAAAATTGTTATTTATATTTTGATAATTTTATTTAAGCTGCTTTTACGCTGAATGCAGAATTAAGCATATATTTCAAAATTATTTCTGATCATATTATACATATATATATACATACATACATACACACACACACACACACACACACACACACACACACACACACACACACACACACACACACACACACACACACACACACACACACACACACACACACACACACACACACACACACACACACACACACAAGTAGAGGAAAAATGAGAGTTCAGCATCACACGGATTACGGATTAGGTGAGTCAGCTCCACACTGATAAATTCAGCATCACTGGGATTACGGATTAGGTGAGTCAGCTCCGCACTGATAAGCACTTCACACAAGAGATAGTCACTCCACACGATAAATGGTATGAATTTCAAGATAAAGAACTTAGAAAACTTAGTCTGAGAAAATAGTGCCGCCATCTATTGGAGTGGAATTTTCTTTAAATCTTTGGGATAATAGATATTTTTAAGAGACATGGAATTTTTTTTCAAAACTTAAAATTATTTAGAGATATCAAGGATCTTTTAAATAATTATAGAATTTTAATGAGGTTGAAATTTTTAGAGCACATGTAAAAAATATTTGAAAATTGTGGCCCACCACCACCCGACAGAAACCACATCTGCCTCCACAATTTTCTTCATCCTTTACATAGTGACTAAATATACACTTTCCTCTAGAATATTCCTTTCTGCATGCTACATCTTATATTTTATAGTGCCCATAGGCAAGAGTGTTTACCCCATCTTCTAAAATGAACCTCTTATCATCAAATGGGGAGAGAGCCACTTTGTTTTGTCTTATAGTGTAAAGTTGATGGTTTTGACACCCAATTCTGCTCTGTTTTGCTTTCGTGAATGTGGTTTTCTCTAAGCACTTTTTATATTCATCGTGCTTCATTTTTTTAATAATTGAACGTGAAATTCCTTTCGCTGTTTTTTTTCATATTCTTGGGTTTTTAATGAGTACATTTTTGCTCGTAACCCTATAAATTCCTGTATAGGCACTGAATTTGTTTCATCTTTAAAAGCCCCTATCTTCTTTTTATTTGTTGTACTATATAAAAAGTGATTTGTAGGATAGTCAGAAGTGTCATATATTTCGCTTTGATGAAGCATGTCTCTATATACATCTTCTGTTTCAATTTCATATGTTAAAGAATCAGTGTCGGTAAATAATAATGTTGCTCTGTTTCCGTACATTTTCTTGATATGATGGTAATGAAATTTATACATAAGCACTTTACTCAATTCTAAAATAACAAAACCAACATATGTGGGGCGATTTAAAACTATGGAGGATTTCACCCGCTCAACTCCCACAAGATCTTCTGAAAAAATTTTAAAATTACGAAAGCTGGGTGCCGCTACCATCTTCTTTGCTCTTTTTTCACTATTTACAAGCTGTACATCTCTATGTTTCCTTAAATTTTCCATAGTCTTACCATACACCGAGTTGTTTAACAACTTGAAGAAATCTTTTTCAAAAGCAGATGAGGCGTTTTTTCTTTTTTCAGTGTTAAACTCAATGTACGGCTTCAACCAAGCTTTCTGGCGAAATTTGAGAACTTTATGCACCTTCACTAGCTGCAAGCCTAGTGAAAGATACAATTGAAGATTTTTATGATAAGTGATATAATTACTTTTATCTTTTAAATTTGGAATTAGTTTCTCACACTCATGAAACTTTTGATTTTTGAGGGAATTCATCATTTCCACAGCAGCTGGGGATAACATATTTTCAGTTACTTTCATCTTTTCAGGGGCAAGTGGGTAATCATTGTGAAGGTCATGTAGCTCCTGTGGATATTTGAGGTCTACCTCAAGTATATATCCTTCCTCACTATCTTCTGGAATTCCTAATATCCAGTTCGTACTCACTAGATCTGGAGGGAACCATTCCAATTTTCCATACGGTAGAGCTTGACTCATTGCCCATCCGTATAAATTATTAGCATCTAAGTACATAATGTATTTTGATGATGCCAGTGGATTATATTTGGGTAAATATTTGTTATTTGCAACAGCATGTCTCTTGCAAATAACGGATATCCCACCACGAATACCACTTTCGACAAACAATTGCATGTCAATGTCCGTTATTAGTTCTAAGGGCTGTTGCGTCATCTTCAGACATGCCTGCCATGCCAGACCAGGTGCAGTGAGAAGATGAGCAGGATCTATTTCATAATACTTAAGGCATAGTTTCCTAAAATTCTCAAAAACATCTGCTAATTGTAAAACATCACTAGTGACGTAAAGGTCATGATAATTTCCCAAATCACGTATTTGAAATACTGACCACACTTTTTTTGCGTGTTCATAATCTTCTTCAGTGATATTTTCCTCCGTTAAGGAACTGTGAAAGGCTGTGATTGGTGGTAGAGAGGTCTCTGAAAATTTTATGAAACTATCCATATATTCATATGGATAGACCCCTTTCCGAAGAAGCAAAGGAATTTTATCTGTTTGTATATTCTCAGCTAAAATGTTAAAGTCTGATTCGATCATATTTGCAACCAATTTTTCCAGGGAGGCCGGTAAAAACTGTAAACTATCAATGAACTGAATCACAACTTTAAACTTATCACTCTCGGGTTTGGACATTGAGAAAGTAATATACTTTTCCATATTACTTGCAATCACTTCATAAGTATAGTCTTTGAAGATACCCAGTGTTTTAATAATATGATGAGAATCATAATTTTTTAGATTATGAAATACCACAGGAATTATTTTTCTCATTCTATATTGTAAATTACAAGAGTTGTGAACAGCGCCTCTATATTGACCGGTTATATGGTCATGATCACGAACTCTATCTTTCCTCAAGAGTTTCTTACATATTTTGCAATATTTTGCACTTTGAAAATCTGTTTCCTGTTGAGAAGATAGAATCATTGGAACAACATTCAAAAATGTCTTTGTTATTTCATCTTTCTCCTCAATGATTCTTTGAACAAAGTGAGTGGCAGCATTAGGTCCTCGATAGACAACAGGTGGCTTCACACTCTTCCCATCATAACCAATAACAATGTACGCATATCCACATGCTTCGTGGAAAGCTACTTTCTCCGTGAAAGCGTTTTCATTGCAAGGTTCTGCTGAATGAATTGGAATAATGAATGATTCAAAGTCCGCATAGATTACATATGGCACAACATGTTGGTAATTAATATTTTTAAATTTCAGGATATTATTTTCTGGCTGCGGCATTTTGATATGTTGTGGGGTCATATCATTACAAAATCTAAGGTGCTCTTTTAAACTTCCTTCCTCATAAAACCTATGGAGACACCTATAGCAGTAATGTGTTTTACCATTATGTTTCGTAACATCTCCCAATAATCTTGAAAAGCTTCGTATTAAGCAATAGTGTTGTATACCATCCTCGTTCGATATGAGAAGCAAATTTATACATTCTCTTTCCTCGCGAGGAGAGATGTAAATGGGAAAAATTTCGTCTTCATAACCAAAAACGTTGATACGAATATTATTAAGCTTCTCAATGATGGAGATTTTACTCACGGGAACGGGACACGACACATCACCCAATTTAATGTCACCTTCGTACGGTAAATAATGGCTGACACGATTAGGATTATTATTTTTATCAATGTTTAGCTTGTGTGCAAGAATGGACCACACAAGACATTTTTGATCATTATTATGAACATTTAAAACTGCTTTTTTATCAACCAGTTTTTTTGGTAAGGGAATGTACGAGCTTGCAGCGAGAGGTTGGTATTTTGCACAGCATAATTCAATATGATTAACTTTCTCTAGGGTCCACCCAGATCCAAGCTTTGTATATTGCTCAAAAGATTTATTTATTTTCAAATAAGCTTTCCCCAAGTTTTCTTCAATCGTGTCTTCTACGAGTTGAATAATATAGTCAGATCGGAAATAAGGACTTACATGATCTATATCTCCATCTAGTGTAGTACGTACCATTGTAACTTTCATATTAACATTCCATTTAACGCTAGTTTTACTTTCAAGCTCTTCAGTTAATTTTTCTTTAATTAATTGACGTGTATCATCATAAAATTTAAGCATATCATGTTGATTAATGTCATTGGGCAAAAATGTGTGTGTGCTAAATACGTCAAGGGCATTATTTTTATAAGGTTTCTTCCTTTTAGTAATAGGATGGGGCTTCTGTTGCTTTCTCTTTACCGAGTGACTAGAGCGAACATGACTCATCAAATCCAATTTTCTTCTAAACACTTGCGCGCAAGATTCACATTTATGTGTTTCAGGAGTTCTGTTGTGTGTCAATATATGGTTATTCAAGTAACTTCTCCTTAAAAAGGCTTTCGAACATATATTACATACAAAAGATTTTTCTCCCGTGTGAATTTTCATGTGACGATTTAAGTTTTGCTTTAGGGTGAAAGTCTTTCTACAGATATGACAAACCTGCAAAATCATCATTTATCTCGAATGAATATTTAGATCTAACACTTTTTTTACTTATATATTGATACAAAAATACTAAAATGTGAATGAATAGAACTAAACGCTATTAAAGATTATGTTCACAAAATTCGCTAAAAAAATAGTATTAATTGAGAAGATTGAATTTAAAAAAATATTTCTATAATTTTTTATATATTCAACGGATATTTGGAAAATATAACTCTTCATTAATAAAGCATCACTCTATATGTACTAAATAAAATAACATGTAAAAAAAATGCTTATCTATAAACATTTTCTTATCAACATAATAACTATTGGTATGATTCACCTCTCTAAACACATAAGTCATGATTTTTAAACAGTAAAGAAAATTTTATTTTTAGATATTTTTATTTCATTATACAATATTTTGATTAATGAATTACTATACTTAATTTATTAATATAAATGACAGTTATAACAGTAAACATAAAACTAAACAGTAAACATTATACATAAACAGTAAACATTATAACAGTAAACATAAAACTGTAAGTTTAAAATATTTAAGCATACTAATAATATTTTTATTGAAAAATACATTCCGTTTCTTATAAATTAATAAATTACTTGAAAAATCATGGATTAATCGAAATTTAAATATACATTTTAGTTAACATTTTTGATCTACAGAATCTGTTTCAAAGGTATAATATTTTAGATGCTGAATGTGTAACAATTTTAATTATAGCTCCCACTTCTATTTCTATACATTATTTTACTTTTATTTTGTACGATATTTGATGGATTGGAAAATTAATAAATTGTGACCAACATACTAAAGTTAATAAATTAACAACACATAGGATTACAACATAAAATTTAAAAATTGTACTTTAAAAATACAATTAAAAATTACTTACATATGGATGAGTTATTTGATAACTTGGTCCAGGTTGCACTACTTGACTGCTAGAGATAGGTTGCGAAGTTGGATTTAAGACTATGGGAGAAGTATTAATGTCCCAATCAGGTTGGGTATTAGCCCACTCATCAACTAATTCAGCAGCATCTACAATGCTATTTAGTTCGTCATAAGGTATACCAAAATCAATGAACTAGAAAAAACAAATAAAATTTACTTTTTAGACATAAGAAATTTCAATACATTTATTATAATTAGTTTTGAATTCTCTACGATTCTGCTTTTGTTAAAAACTAGTAAGTTCAATTCTTCTAAGTTTCATTTTAATTATCAAAGTTATAAATTAATTTTTCAAAAAAGTTTAAGTTACTATTACACATTAATTCTTATAAATGCTAAACATAGTATTAAAAAATAACTTACTTCCTCGTCCGAATCAAAATCGAAGGCTTGTCTTGAAACTGGCTTTTGAGTATTTTGCTGATTAGAAGCCATTTTTATAAAGGTATGCGAGTAGGGAAATTGAAGAAACTTCTCAATCGGAACAGTACGCATGAAAGAATGATATTTTCTAATACCTACACCGTTTCATACATACGAAAACACAAGTGGAAGCGTTGCCAATCTTTTTTACAAATTTCTTCAAACCAATGAGAATTTTAAAAATTGATAAGAGAAGTAAGAAAGCAACTAAACACTATGGATGTGACTATTGATTGATAACAGTATCATATTGTGTGTGAATCATAAGTATTTCCCCTCTTTCCCTTTTTACTGATAAAATATCTTTGAACTATTATCATTTTTAAAACTGATAAGAGAAGTATGAAGAAGACTCATCGAGCGCGTGAGTCGTAAAGTCCTGTTGCCATTTTTTGATAACAAATATCTTTCGACTAATCAGATTTAAGGAAATGATTAGAGAAGTATTCCTATAACTCAACTCTGGGGAACATTCTAATCAATTGTAAGATAAGAGTAACGTGTGATAACTCATTTCGACTTGAGATTTGGAGTGTGAAGGTACGTTTGTAGATTTTAAAATAAAATGGCGTTAGAAATTAAATACATTAAAAATTTCGTAACCGACGAGGACTTGCAGCAGTTATTTAATGAAACGAATACTTATGATTTTTGTCAGTATCCCTTGAAAGTAAAAGGAAAAACTTTTACTCCTTCAAGAAAATTGTGCGCCTTCGGAGATGATAGTTCTCTGAAATATGCATTTTCAGGAATAAGTGTTCCTGTTCAACCATGGACACCTCTTTTGCTGAATATTAAAAGTTTAGTAGAAACGGCATGTGAATCAAAGTTTAATTATTGCTTATTAAACTTTTACGCCAGTGGGAAAGATAAAATTGGAATGCATAAGGACGATGAAATATCTCTAGACCCTAGCAGTCCTATTGCGTCGATAAGTTTAGGTGCTACCAGGACTATGCACTTTAAAAGAAAAAATTTCGATACTGTGAAAGTTCCTTTAGAAAATGGTTCTCTACTAATTATGAATTCTTCTGTTAATAAATTGTGGTTTCATGGAATACCCCCGGAGCCTGAAGTTAAAGAAGCAAGAATAAGCCTTACATTCCGAATGGTTAAAAGGGAGAAGAGAATGTTTGAAGAAAACACCTCATCAGCGAAACGCCCGTGTTTGGAATCAACGACCCTGAACAGTCTCAATGTTTGTGATCAGCAGCAACCTGAAGCTTCAATACAGACTTTAGAAACATCATTTGCAGATGACGGACTTGACGATTTATTTAGAAGTTTGTGCCCCAGCCTTTTAGAGTCGAATGAAGAAATGCCGGCAGAGACTATCTTTAAAAAAGACCTCGGTAGTAATGCATTTTTATCATGTGAACTTTTCAAAGGTGAACTTAAGATACACATTCGTGAATATGCTGTGAGTAACAAAGAAATTATCTATCCTACTAAAATTGGTGTTACCATGGACCTTTTAACCTGGTATGATTTTTATTTAAAACTTTTTAATTTTAATTTTTGCTATACTACTGCTTCCTATATTGCCAATAATACTATTTTAGTATTTAATATGAAAGATTATATGCATATTCAACCTTTTAATAATAATAATTCTAATCGTCCTTTCATTAAACTAAATTATTTACAAACAAAAACTTTAACTGATTCAGTATTTGAGTTAAATAAATGTGTCATTCATTACTTATTTACAAAACGCTTACCTTACTTCATTAAATGCAATCGCAAACTTTTAGGGACATTATTTTTTGAACAAGAGGATATTTTAATGGCCAAGCTAACTTTTTGTATAGAAAATGAACTATGCAGTATTTTTAAAAGCATTTTTAATTGTAATGGATGTATTATAGATCATCCTAGTCAAACACAACACCCATGCTTAACAGAATCAAATTTAGAAAAATATCAATCTCTAGGATCTCATGTGCTATTATTAGTTAATATGGAAACAGTAGCATTGAATTTTGTAAATTCCGTTGATTTTATTAGTGAAACTTTCATAAATAATATCCCTGTTGAACTTATTCAAGATGTACTTTTTAAAACTCTGTATTAATATTATAAGAATTTATACAAGTGTTTTTCATTACTTTAAAAATGTCTTTCTGGAGAAATAATGCACGTTTATGAAATAAATTTCTTCTTTTGTTAAAAATATGTTTTTAAATGTTTTCGAAATATGTATACAAAATACACACACACACTCTCTCTCTCTACACACACACACACACACACATATATATATATATATATATTCATTTAAAATTATATTCATTTCAGATTTAAGTAATGAAAAATGGTAGATATAACAACATAAAAATGAGACATAATTTTTAGAAATTCAATTTATTAGAATTTTTCCCAGGTCCTTACAGGTATTACATTGGAATTTTTTTCAATTTTAATATTAGGTGACTTAACAGTAACAGGTAAATTCAAATACTTATTTCTTACAAATTGTTTGGGTATATTCATTTCACTCAAAGCTGATAAAAAAATGTTTTTAGCAGGAATATTGGTATTCTTCTTATCAGTAAAAATAAAGTTAAACATGTCCGCAATATTGGAATGAGGTATTTTCTCTCCATGATAACTGATTTCACCTTTATCATTCCAATTTATAACATTAGGTTGACTTTTAAGAACAGAAAGAGCTGCCTCTGCCTTTCTTTTCAAATTTGGAGCTACACTGTTTAAAATAATTGCATCATAATTATTTTGTGACTGTTCTTTTTTCGGTGAAGTTGATTTTTCTTGAAGAATCGATTCATTATTTTGAGACTCCTCTTGAATATTCGATGAAGATGTTGATTTTTCTCCTAATGAGTTCTTCGATGATTTCACTTCCAAAAAAGTATAAGGGGAATTAAATTCTTTCATTTTTATCTTTTTCTGCAAAAGCTCATAATAACGATATACTTTCTCATGCTCTTCTAATGAACTGTTCAAAATCTTCATCATATCTTTATCTAAATCACTCAGTTGTTTATTGGTAATAGTATTCTTTGATACCAACTCTTCGGGAATCAGAGCATATTTTTTAGCGAACTCCATTGATAAGACTTGTCAACACACTTAGAGCAGCAGGAATCAAAATGTTGAGGAAACCTCCTTTCTGTATAATTAATTTGCGTTTCTTTACAAGTCCAATTTTACGATTCGTCAAAGTTCTCAAGGTTCCTTTGTACTTGGAGAGAGTTCTCTTTTGGTGTTTGGTTAAGGGAATATTTCCTCTGAGTGCATTTAAAGCACACTCACATATCGCTTTTATACAGCAATTATCAATTTTTTGTAATAATTGTTTCCTTAATTTTAATGGGCAGAAATTCAAAAACTCCAACTGTCTCAGTTGTTCCTTTGTCAGAGTCATTATGCTAAATAAACTTGATGTGAAACGTCTGTCTTTTAAATATGTTTCATTTGATAAACATATTGTGTTTGATTGGGTAAAATTTGGGTACGTAATCTTAGTTCTTCAGGTGTTTCACTTCTTAGATCAATGAAGAGGTAAGAAAATGGTTTTTTTGTAGCATCTTCGTAAACCTCTTGGAAAAACTTCATATGTCTGGGAAATAATTGTTTTCCTATATGCGCGATTTGACTGAGGTCTCGACGATTTTTGCATAGTAAAAGGTAATGAGCATTCAACGTAATTTCACGCATTTCCTTTCCTTTATGAAAAAAGTTCTGTGTAATGAAAATTACACTTAAATTTAAATGATGACTTCCTTTCGTAAATATATTTGTTAAGCGCTTATCACCTCCGCATTCGGTCATCAAGTCGTCAATGATAAATAAAGTATGCATCCCTAAGTAATCATGATATCTGGAAGGTAGTCCTTCCACAAAACTTACATCTGGAATTTCATCAAACAAAGACTGATAAATACTATAGAAATAAACGATTTTGTCGGGGATTATCGAAAACATTTTCTGCTTATGCTTAAGTAAATCTTTTACAAAGTAAGATTTACCACAACCTGTGGGACCTGAAATTAACATAGTGAAAGGGTGTTGTAGCTTTGGGAACTCCATGTTAAATAAAGACAGATAACTAAAGTAGAGAGTATAAATACATTTTTATTGATAAAAATTAGCTCGCACATGAAAATGCTTCCATACAAAATTATAAACTCGTTTATCATTGGTTATATTTTTTGTTACAAAGGAAGATAAGATTTGCTTCAGTGAGTAACCTCTACATCTACAATACAAATAATAAATACAAAATTGACCACATACAGCTGTCGTATGACTTTGAAGAATCATTGGATTATATTCCACTTTGGAAAACTTCATGGCAAAGTCCGATATAGAGCCTTCATAATATGTAGGAGCATTTCCGTAGGAGTCAAAAAATTCCATGTGATGAGACGAAAGTAAGTAGAAAGCCAACCAATGACTTCCAGGTTCCGCCGACGAATCAACGTTTGCAATGAAGCATGTTGGATAGCTGGGGATTCTCATAGGTAAGTGATCACTTGAAAATACGCCTAAAAAGAATTCTCTTGTAAACTTGTCTCGACTTAATATTCTTCGTAGCTGTTCAGTGTTCATGATTAATTGGCGAAATCACACAGCACGTGACGAGATTTGGTAATTTCAATCACGTTTTCAAATTCAGCGTAAATTAGCACTGAAATAGTTTTCTCCAACGATTTGGAAAATTTCATTTCCACTCTCAAATTACCTTGACGTTGCAAATTCAGGTGTGGACCATCGCTTAAATCGGCGGAGAGATCAAAGCCAAATAATGTATGTCCATCAGCATATTCTTCTCTCGTTAAGTAAATACCTTTGTCCTGATTAAATCCAGAAAATAGAGTGTAATATCCACGTATATAATTCTTGTTTTCAAAATTTAATTCAAGTGGTTTTCCAGGTACAGGCTGTCCATCAACATAAATTGATAAATAGCTTATATTGTAATGATCAAACAGGAAAGGGTTTAAATAATATTGACCATTCGCAGCTTCATTTTCGAGGCAGGCAACAATGACACGTTTAGGCATGTTTCCCAGAAATACATTGTCTTGCATAAAAGACCAACTTCCCTTAGGCATAGAGTAAGTCTTACACATTACCCGATCTATTGGATATTTTGCTGTACTTTTTTCCAAAGCTTTTGCGTGTCCCAGGGAAACGCCTGGACTCACATTGACTTTTCGTATGAAAAGAGAAGCATGTTCCAAAACTACTTGGTAATCTCCCCCTTTATTTGATGACATAAGACAAAAAGTAGGTTTGCTGCGAGTCATTTTTATTTTCAAATCAACTAAATTCAGCAATAAGCGATTTTGCTGAAAAATATCACAATGCAATTGACCGATCATATCCAGTGTTTGATTGTTAGCGATTAGGTCATGCCGTTTCTTGAGTCCATCGTTGCCATTCTCTTCTTGCAACGGATTAGCCACATTTAAATTGTTGTCTTTGTAGAAACATTCACAACTTAGTAAAGTTTTTTTAGCATCTTCTCCATAATTCATTAAAGTTTCTATGTAAGCCCTGTAAGGATAAGTATTACTGGAGGATGAAATCACTCGCTCGTTGAGACTCACGTCCACTTGAGAAAAAAGCGCATGTAGAAATAAATTGACTGGTGCTACAGGTTCTCTTTCGGATAATGTTGCTCCATCCGACTTCACTATTTTTGCTTTTAAATAAATATACGAAGATGATAAGTCCATATAATCTTCTCCGCTACCTGGCACGTTAAATTCCACGGGACCTCCATCACGTATATTTGCTAAGGGATGATATTCTATAAATTGTCCTTTTTCTATGGCAGTCTGAGTAGGAGGAACCATAAACAAATCTAACTCAGATTTTACGCAAGCAGCAGAATCTTTGTGTATGAGGGCACACATCTTTAAGCAAAAATATCATGTGCTCTCCCCTTCTTGGCTGAACGCTTAATGATTTGTTTGCTGGCTAGCTTTCTCTTTTTATTCTGACCTGAGCCTATCATCGACTTCACCTTAGCAGCAGTTTTATCAGTTAACTGCTGTCCTGCTTCTTTCAACCGTCGCTTAGCAGCTACTTTTACATCTTCTCCACGACTAATATCATTTAAAACGTCTACACCGCTTTGTAACAGTTGTTTTCCTACGGCTTTAGCACCTGATTTCAAAAGAGGTACGGCAGCGCGGAAAAATGAACGAAACAATCCTCCAAAACCATATCCTCTCTGAAAATTGGTTCCTTGGTAAAAATTCAGTCCAGTTCCGGTTTGAAGTACATAGTAGTCTTCAAAGGATTTTTCACAGCAGCGATAAGGGACATACATCACGACAAATATTTTTGACGAAAGTGAAGTTTCACGTATGAGCGTCCACGTTCGAATGGCGTTAAATGACCTGTGTGTGTCCTTATAACTATTTCCATGGTCTCAATGATTTTTCGGTTTATGGGTAAATAATGAGGGCGATCGTACTGTGCAATCACTACCTCACCGTCCTGACCTGTGACATTTACGATTCGTAGTAGCGGAGCTAATACATCTCCTACAATCTGTGGTTCCACGATATCTGTATAAACAAGGAGCACTCTATAATGAGCACACGGATCTGCCACATAAGGACTTTCGACTGTAGCTTCCACATTTGCATCGAATGAGACCACCTGAGTTGGTTCGAAGCCTAACATTTGTGCCAGTCCATCATGTAGTATGACTCTTGCTCCATTTTTAACTGTAATAGAAACCCGTTTAGTAACAGGATTAAAACTAAATTCGATTTTATTTTCATGGCTTTTAACAATGATTGCTTTCAAAATGTCAGGCACCGTTTCATAAAAACCTGGTGGAATTCGTCGACCTAGTTCCTTTCCATCTCCTAAGTCAAAACCGATTAAATTATTACTCGCATTCACATTATACCAGGTATGTGGATAAATAAATTCGACAATTCCAACCTCCCACTCTCCATTCAATTCAATTGGAACTGGTAAACGGGTAATAAAATGTGAAATTTTATTTTCTGGGAAATAGTTCATGGAGCTATCACTAGGAAGTGTCACGTAAAAACTCATCTTGCAAACTGATAATGTAAAGGATTGAAAATCTAATTTATAGTGAAAATAAATTAGTGGAAGGTATCCATTGATTGAATTTGTTAGGGTAACCACGATATTTCACGAAGTATTCTAACTGTCCTTTGCTAGTACGTTTTCTCAATATCTTTTCAACTATAAACTCATCTTTTAATTGCACCTTTTGAAGCTCTTGCGGATAAAACGTTCCTTGAATGGGTTCTCCTAACAAATCTTTAATACGATATACTTTAGGTATCCTCTGAACACATTCAATCACTACAAAAATTTCCTCAGACCAATTACTTTCATATCCCTTTTCAAATATCATTTTGTGCTTAGAAACTCTCACTGTGTCTCCCACATTAAAAACACATGGCTTTATTTTGGCATTTTCCATGTTTCCATATAAAGTAAACCAGACATCTTGTTCATTATCTGAAGTCACATCTGCGGGTGCTCTTTTGATACTGGAATGATAAGTGTTATTATAGCTATGAAGCAACTTGTCCAATACGTCTAAATAATGGTAAGTATGATTTTTTGTAAAATATTTCCACATTTTTGTTTTCAATGTTCGATTAAAACGTTCTACTATTGAAGCTTTCGTTGTATTAAAAGTTGTAAAGTATCGTACATTTTGTTCTTTCAAAAACTTTTGAAACTTGGCATTTTTAAATTCAACCCCCTGATCAGTCTGTAACCGTTTTGGTCTTCGTTCAGCGAATATTTGTTGAAATGCTTTCACAATTTCTTCTCCTCGCTTTGATTTCAGGGGTATCGCCCACGCATATTTAGATAGAATGTCTACGCAAGTGAGTATATATCGAAAATTCTGATTGTGTTCTCTTAGACTTGTTACATCGACGAGGTCTGCTTGAAACTGAGCATCCTTCGCGTAAACGATCACACGGTTGGTCGGGAATTTTCTCCGAGCTGGTTTGTGTAATGTATACGCATCTACTCTCTTCAACCAGTTCTGAATCTTTTTCTTCGAAACTTTTCCATCTACAGCACGATATAAGGCATCTACACCACCAAAACTTGCCCTGTGAGCTGGATCCTGATACGTCGCGTTCATTACAACAGTTAATTGTATTATTATTCACGTTTATCTTAAAACGCATCATATTCCTACACCGCCTCTCTGAAAGAAAACAAATTCAAAAATGACTCATCACAGTCCACTATATCTCTTTTATACGTTAAATAGCAATACTCAAACATATCTCATTGGGTGTGTGGTTAAGTCACTGAAAACTACATACCCAATGAGATATTTTGTAACGGGTTCGAATCCCAAGTGAAAACCAAAACCATTTAAAAAGTATAAGCAAATGCTTAACTCATACTTAAAAGCAAAATATATAAGTCACTCCAAAATTTTTAAAATATTTTTTTACATGTGCTCTAAAAATTTCAACCTCTTAAAAATTCTAAAATTATTTAAAAGGTCCTTGATATCTCTAAATAATTTTAAGTTTAGAAAAGAAATTCCATGTCTCTTAAAAATATCTATTATCCCAAAGATTTAAAGAAAATTCCACTCCAATAGATGGCGGCACTATTTTCTCAGACTAAGTTTTCTAAGTTCTTTATCTTGAAATTCATACCATTTATCGTGTGGAGTGACTATCTCTTGTGTGAAGTGCTTATCAGTGCGGAGCTGACTCACCTAATCCGTAATCCCAGTGATGCTGAATTTATCAGTGTGGAGCTGACTCACCTAATCCGTAATCCGTGTGATGCTGAACTCTCATTTTTCCTCTACTCACACACACACACACACACACACACACACACACACACACACACACACACACACACACACACACACACACACACACACACATATATATATATATATATCTGCTGTGTGTGATATATATGTATGTGTTATTATGACTATGTATTGCTATTATGATGAGGTAAGGCATTTATAACAATAGATTTCCTTAATTCACAAACAAAATTTCTCATTTATGCATTTTTTATCTTTAATATATTCGAAAGAATATACTTTAATATATCTGAAAAGATACATACATACTTATTTTAGTTTTAACAAGAAAAATATCTAATGAAAATTTACCATTGCTATATTATCTAATGTTCAAAATTTATAGTAATAATAAAAAATGTACGGAGATATTTCAACAAAACTTATTCAATTTCAGCTTTTTTATATCCATTTATAGAAGAGAAATTCAACCAGAAAAGTGCAAGAAATTTCTGTAATATTTATATAGCGTTCATATTTAGTGTATTGCTCTGCATAACATTTTCTTTATTATAGTTTTCTATTTGTAAATGTCGTTAATATTCTTTTACTAGATATATATTTCGTTATGAATATTTTTCAGCTTCTGTAATAAACATTGACAAAGTGATAGATATTTAAATCGGAATATTGAAGGTCTCTCATGACAACATGATTCCACAAAACTATTATTTTGTTTGATCCTTACTAATAATTTTTTACAGAAAATTTTTGTATATTTTTCTATTATTTTTTTAATGGAATTCTTGTAAAAAACAGACTTGGAAGACAAAGTTGTACCTGAAAATAAAGATTCCTCCTATTTAGATGATTCGAGTGCCTGGTTTTTAATTGCTTCACAATAAAAAAATAATAAATTTTTAGCTTTAAATATTGAAATAGATCCGTGTATTGAAAATCAAGTCAATATCGTAGAAATAAAAAAGAAAAACAGCATTTAGAATCCAAGATGGTTTAAGAGCATTTCCATATATACAGGAAATTCTAAGTGAATTAATTTATGTGTGCTTTGACCTACCCTAGGGGAAAATAATAGTTTTATAAAGAAATAAATATTAAATAAGTAAAAAATTCGGTAATATTACTAAAAAGTTTAAAAGGAAATTATTTTGAGTTATACATTTAATTACACACTTCGATTTATTCTGAAGTCTAGAATAGACTGTAGATTAAGAGTTTGAGCCTAATAATTATTAAAACCTTAAAATACCCAATTCTATTTATTTAAAATATGAATTTACAACTAAATCTAACTTTTTCAAGGCCAAATATTACAGTTTCAATGAAAAAATGATTCAGTCTTGTGTTTCGAAGATGGCAAAGATTAATGATAATTATTTAGAAAGTAAATAATATATTATCAATGAAAACTAAAAATCTACTAGACACTGATGGTACTTCACTCGATTAAAACTCTATTAATTATCAGACAAGGAAAAATTTATACGCCATAATTAATTCCTGAATTGTCAATGAATATTCACTGTTTGTTGCCACAATTTGAGCTGCTTTTTTCAGATGATAATAGAATAAAAGAACTTAACACATTTATTTTTTTTAAAAATTAACAATAATGTTTAACATTTATTAAAAAGCACAATGAAATCTTTTTCTTTTCATAAGTAGTCTAATATAATCCTTTTATTTTAAAATAAAAAAGGGAAAAACTTTTTATAAAAGCATAAAAGAAAAAGTTATTCTCTTCCACAAGGAGAAAAACACAGCCTCAAGGATTGTATTATTTTTTTATTAATTTTTTATTTTATAATATTAATAGGGACAATAAAATAGAAGAATTAATGTTTTATCACCATCTTAACAAAAAAGTTATATTTGCTTGATTAAGGAAATTTTTCTCAAGTTCTTTTACTTGTATTTAAAAATGAATAAAATAAATATGGATTTTTTGCTTATAAAAATTTCGTGTTTACATATTTAGACGAGTAAGCAAACTTTGAATGGAATATGTGAAAGGAAAACCAGAGACAACACAATATTGTGCAAGAAACATAGAGTTGAGTTGTATAGATGCTATTATTTGAGGCAGGGATCAGTGATCTAAATAATTATGTTTTCGAGTACATAAAATGACCGAAACATCTTTTTTTCAAAATAATAAAAAAATTTGATTTAAATAGAAATTCTTGGAATAAAAACCAATTTTTGGATAAGAAATTTTTAATATAAAAAATATATTAGTTTTTCTTCTTATTATATAAATGTGCTATGCTATAAAGAATATTTTCGCATTAATAATCGCATCAAACGAATGTAGTGAAATTGTTTGCTTTGGTTGATATATTTTAATTTTTCTTTCATGGAGTTTCAAAAAAGAATCTTTTATAATAGCATACAACAATCGTTACGATTTTAAAAGAATTTTAAATAGAATCATATTGAGTGTTTTATGATTTTTTTCAAAATAAATTGAAATGATTGAAAAATGAAATAAAGTAATTGAATAAGAAATTAAAATTATGAATATTACGCCAATTTGTGTTTCTTTTCTAGCTCACTATTTGTATGATATTACAATACCTATATAAAATTTTTATAAAATTAATTTATATAATGTATTATTAAAATACAATATAATTAAAATATATTATTAAACTATGTATAATAAAAATTAAAACAAGTTTTGCTTATGTATGTAATATTCTCGTGTTTGCTTATTTCATGTACGTAATCATTTATAAGAATTTCAATTCTTGATTTAAAAACAGGAAATGATTTTGCTTATAGTTTGATATCGAAACCTGATTCTCTGAATATTTTTAATTATTTTTTTCATGAATGTGATGGAACTGATAAAATTTGAATTTTAACTTCAAAAAACTTTGAATTTGATAGGTAAATATATTTAGATTAAAATTTTGTTCAGATTATTGTTCAGAAATATCATCATCATTAAGCATATATTAAATAGGATTATCATATTTTAAACTTAATTTTTGAATCATCAAGTCAGTGGATTGCTGCAGAACATATTTTGAATAAATGAATGCACTTGGTACTCAAAATTTTATTTCAGAATCAAAATAATTTATACGATATACACAAAAATAAAACTTAACTCTGGAAAGTATGGTATTAAACGTTTTTTGGAATTTGTTTAAGATTCGTAAAAAAATCTTTGTTTAGGCTAAAGTTTAGCTGTGTTATATTTATATTATATTTTAGGTAAGCAAAGAATAATAACGTATTGGTCAATAAGATATAATTCTGCTGAGTTTTAACTAGATAGAATAAGCAATATTAAATATTCCATAATCAAATTAATACAAAGTCTTAAAATTACACATTTTAAATATTCTATAAAGTCTAGTAAATTAATATATTTTTTATTTAATAGTCATGACAAAACACTTACAATTCTTTTATTGTAATTAATAAAGGTAACTACTAAACTCTGTGGCATGACAGTCCATGTAGGGTAAGGCGTATAATGTTCCTCTCTGTTTTCTTGACCGAGAGTCCCTGGGGTACGAATCATATATCCCGATTAAGTAGCCAGCCTTACTCAAAACACCCAGTGTTTAGTTCCCAAGCATGCTTGGTGCTTCAGTTAATCGACCCACTGAAAGACTGAGTCTATCTTGCCCGGCCCGAGGATCGAATCTTGGGCTTGTACCGTGGGAGCGTGAAACGTTTCCACTAAGCCATAATTAACAGAATCATTCATTTCAAAAACTTCACTAAAAATAATCTAAATTGATATAATTTTATAATTTTTTTCTAAAATGAATAGAAAACCAATTGGAATTACTATCCAGAAAGCTATCTTTCAATCTCTGTAAGCTAAAAAGCAATAAATATTTTTCTCTTTAAATATTTAAATAATTATATGAAGAAATGCATGAAAATTGCTTTATAAAACACTCAGCATTATGTATTATAATTTGAAATTATTTAGTTAAAGTTCTTCACTCCTATAGGCATATGTAAAAAATAAAAATATGAATAAATTTGTTTAAATAAATGAGGTCATTATTATTAATTATCTTGTAATCATTTAACAATTAAAGAAGTAAGGAACTAATGCAACAATTATTTCCTATATTTTTATCAAATACGAACTTTTTATCCAATGAAAACATTTTTTCATCATAATATTTTAATGATCATTAAATAATATTTCCTGTAATAAAATATGTAAAATACATATAAAGAATCAATTATTAAATAATTCGAAATAAGCAAAAAGTAAATAAATATTAAAGTTATAATTTTTTACTTTTTTTTTAGAATTAAATTTAAGTCATTTATCTAAATACATATAGTCACTTAAATATTTTCGGTATTCCTCCAAAATGAACATTCGTCAATAATGTCATATGAATGTAATACCAAATGTTCATGGATGTAATACCAAATGTGTATGGATGTAATACCGAATGTCATATGGATGTAATTCTCTGTAAGTATTTATTATATTCCTAAATGATATATAATAGATTTTAGGTTGGTAGAGTTGTTTATTCAATGCAATATATATATATATATATATATATATATATATATATATATATATATATATATATATATATATATATATATATATATATATATATATACAGTTTACACATTCTTGACAGTAACAAATTACATAAATATTGAAATTAATAACAATAAAGAATTATTCTTTTATTAATAAAAATAAAGAAATAATTTTCTCTAACTTTTGCCAAATTTCAAAACAAATGAGAAATTTTAAGCAGATTTACACAACACTAAACAATGAACATGAAATGTAAATTACTTTAATATGTTTTTATGAAACAATTTGGACATTAGAAGCTAATTTCATGTAAATTTAATACATTTGAACCTCATTGTTCATAAGAAAATATTGCTGCATTAATAATTTCGATATAATTAATGCAGCAATGATGCCAGAAATCGATACATTGAATCATAGTCTAGAATGGAAATTATTTTACATGAGAATATTAACATATTCGCATTTTAAAATAAATTATATCAAGATATATTATTCGTAATAAAAATAGTATTTTTGGCACACAAAAAAATATAAATGCTATACTTTATTAAGAAAACATGTGTGGTTATTAAGTTTAATAATAATTTGAAAATTCTGTCAATAGAAATTATTTAAAAAGAGCATGAAAGACGTTATGGTTTATTTTCTTCAAAATGAAGGAAAACATACTGTTCAATAAAAAATGAAGTAAAATAACCAGGCTAAAATCTAAGACTTAATCCATTATTTCAAATTTCACCAACTATACTTCCTCTTCACTGAATAAAATCTTTGACTCTTCACATGTTTGTTTGGAGATAACAAGATTAACGTATGATAACCAGATTATGTAACTAAGATGTTTTATTTCATCTTTATAACAGTTCCTATTTCATCTAAATGGAATTTTCAAGATAAAAGCTATTCTTAAAAAATATCCCTGTTTAGAAAAGAAGAAAACCCAAGATTTTTTTTGGAGGAGAATTTCCCCTTTAAGTTTATTTCTAAGAAAGAAATTTCAAAGGCTCTTTAAATATGTTTTAAAAATTTAATATGAAGAAAAAACTAAAATTCTTAAGTATATTTCTCTGTTAGGTTTTTTACTTTTATTTCCATTAAAAGTGGGAAATTTTTAACATAATCTTATTTTCAATTAGTCATAAAATGAAAAACCTTTTTAAATAAAGAAATATAAAAATTACATGAGAAAAACAATAAAAAGTTTGATGTTAATGTTTATTTATTTTCCAATGTATTTTCACTGAATTTAATAAAAAATATAATATAAAGAATTTTGCATGCTTGAATAATATCACTTATATGGTGTCATGCCATTTTTCAGTCCATCAACTTCCCTTTATTAATTATTTTAATTTAAACTTTTTTAATGGTATTTCTTTAACGTTTCAAACCATACCTGTCTTAACTATTAATTGCTATTTTCTTTCAGAAATTGTGTTCCTTGTTAGCATATGGCAAGTAATTCTATTTTGTGTATAAAGAGTATTCATTAGGAAATAATATTAAGTGGAAAAATATTTCTAAACATTTTTATACTGATTTTGATTTTTTTTGTCGTGTTCATGATAGTAGTATAAAATAAAGCCACGAGTTCTTATAACGGCTTCTGCAATTTCTTCAACGTTTTCAGCGTGTAGGTCAATTAATGATGCCAAAACTTTGATTACCCTGAGATCAACCCTTATACATGGGCAGTCATAAATGTGATCTGCTGTCAACTGCGTGCTTTGGCAGTTATCACAGTTTCTGAAGACTCTCTTGTCCTCTCTTTTCTGTGTTCTGCCATGAGTTCTTATAACGGCTTCTGCAATTTCTTCAACGTTTTCAGCGTGTAGGTCTATTAATGATGCCAAAACTTTGATTACCCTAAGATCAACCCTTATAGATGGGCAGTCACAAATGTGATCTGCTGTCAACTGCGTGCTTTGGCAGTTATCACAGTTTCTGAAGACTCTCTTGTCCTCTCTTTTCTGTGTTCTGCCATGAGTTCTTATAACGGCTTCTGCAATTTTTTCAATGTTTTCGGCGTGTAGGTCTACTAATGATGGCAAAATTCCAGATTGTCCTGAGATCATCCCTTATAGATGGGCAATCATAAATGTAGTCTGCTATCAACTGCGTGCTTTGGCAGTTATCACCGTTTCTGAAGACTCTTTTGTCCTCTCTTTTCTGTGTTCTGCCATGAGTTCTTATAACGGCTTCTGCAATTTTTTCAATGTTTTCAGCGTGCAGGTCTATTAATGATGCCAAAACTTTGATTACCCTGAGATCAACCCTTATACATGGGCAGTCATAAATGTGACCTGCCGTCAATTGCGTGCTTTGGCAGTTATCATAGTTTCTGAAGACTGTCTTGTCCTCGCTCTCGATCCTGATGCCTCTGTGATGTTTGGTTCTTTGCCTGATTATAATTTTTGTTGTCCATCTATCAGTGTCCATATTATAAAGCTAGTGTTTTCTTGGAATTAACATTTCTTTTAATTTACATTTAACAATTGCGTTAGCATCTTGTAAGGTAACTTTATCATTGTAGATGTTGTGGTTTCTGGCTTCTTTGGATAATTTCTTAGCATTTTGCTTTCCAGAAATGTCAATTCATGCAGTTATCCACAGAAAAGGACAGGTTTTATTTTTGATATATAAGTGATTACTATCTATATGTCGTTTCCTTAATTAAGTATAAATCATGACAGGATTCAGTCAATTGATTTCAAATGAGCAACAATTTTCATTCTCATTTGCTTATATGCTTATAGCATGGAATGGATTCCGTGCTATAAGCAAAACTTCAATAAAATTTTGCCTCTCAAACTTGTAAGTTTAAGTACTGATTGATACGAAAACATTTCCTGGATTTCATGTGATTTATAAAACTGAACTAAATAAATGAACAATACCTTAGGAAAAGCATTTCTTAAGAAGAAAATGATTACACAGTATAAATGTGAAGAGTAAAATTATACTGTTATGAAGCAGAAAGCGCTTCAAAACTACATAATTGAAAAAAATGTTGACTAACAAATTTAAAACTTCAAAAGATTTATAAATGAATTTTCTAATGAATAGAATACAAAAGCATAAGATTTCATTTGAATTGTTTCAATTTTGAAGCATGATATTGTTTTTAAAAAATATATGCATTGAACATTTCCTAATTTAAAGAAAAATAAAATATTTAGTAATATTAAATTTATTTTATAATTTAATATTATTTTATTGTTAACAATATTATTTTTAAATATAATTAATATAATATAATAATTAATTACATTATATTAATAATTAATTTAATATAATTAAAATTTATATATATATATATATATATATATATATTATTTAATATATGTATAAAATAAATATAATTAAATAATTATATTACAATAATAAATGTTTATTATATTTAATTATAATAAGTATATATTAAAAATGATATCTAATAAATATATATATTTAATAATATAATGTAATTTTTAAATACAATTAAATAATTTAATATTCATTAAATTAAGAAATGAATATTAAATTTTTATTAAAATCTTTATTTTTTGTTGATATTTATTTAATGGCTTTCTATTTACTAGCTATTGATTAAAAATAATCAAATGCATAAAATTTTTACTGATGTTGAATGATTATAAAATTTAGGAAATTAATGATTTAGTATCTCATGATGGTTAAATGAATAATTTATAATACATGCAAATTTCATGTATCTCACTTTAGCTAGTTGGCATGTATTTCAATAGAACAAAGTGATATTGAAGAGTAATCAGAGCCATGAATTTAAATGAAAAATTCTGTATGCTCTTAAAAATGAAAATGTATTGAATTCAACAAGAGGTTTCGTGTAAAAGTGTCAAACTAAGTAAGTTGTCTAAATTTCAATTAATTTCAAAATAATTTATATTATACATATGTTGTTAGAAAGAAGCCCAAAGTTTGTGTATTTTTATAGAAAGTCTATAAACGTAATGAGTTTATAGTTATTTTCATGCATCTTTCATGTACATATGTGAAATATTTTTGATAAAAACAGCCTTTTCGAAATCAATGAATCCTTAATCTAAACCTATACATTTATTCAAATTTAAATATGAAAAGCAGATTTCCTTTTTAGGAACTTCATTAAAAGAAATCTATCGTAGGAAATTCATGTTTCTTTAAAGCATAATTTATTTTCAGTTTCCTCGAAAACAAAAATAAAGTGATTTAATTTTACAATTTGATCAGGCTTTTGTAAATGACTTTTTTCCTTGATTTTAAATTTAATAACTTTTTCATTTATTTTAATTTTAAATTTAAGTTTTCATTATTCATTGGAATGAATGTGCACTAATATAATAATAATGTTATTATTATTTTGAAAAAGTATAGGAAAAATAAGTGAAAAGATAAACTTTGGAGAAAATCATTTAAAAATATTTTTATAGGACTACTACATTTTAGTTTAAGTACTAATGTAAATAATTTATATTAGTCAATGTTTTATGGGTTTTCACATTCTTGTAGCTTGATTTATATAGAATTACAGTCAAATGTTATATTAAAAGAACACTGCATATATTATATATATAACACTGTATATTTTATATTAATAAAAAATTAATGATATTTTGAATTTAATTCTAAGACGTGGCTATTTCCTACCCCTTCTTCCAAACTACGATGTTTATCTTGTAATATTTTATACTATTAACATTATTATTTTGAAAAACAAGGAAAAACTAATGAGTGATGAGCCTTAAAAAAACCTCAAGTACATTTCAATAGGATTACTTTTTAATTTACGTAATTATGTAAATAATTTACATTAGTGAATATTTTATGTGTTTTCATATTCTTGTACTTTAATTCATATGGAATTACACTTAAATGTATATGTTACATCAATGGAACATTAACTTCATTTTAAACATAATTCTATGACATGCAAATTTTCATCTACCAGACTACATTGGTTATCTTAAATTTAACGGAGGTAAAGCTGAAAATTCAGTATTTCATCCCTTGTCTGTAAATCCACAATCATCCATAAATTTTTAATCAAAATCAAAAAATATATTTAAAAAAATAATTTATTATATAAAATTTTTTTTATAAAATGTAACAAGTGTTTCAGCATTTATTAACATTTTATATATATTAATTAACAACTATTTTAAAGGTAAGTATTAAGCGCGTTTCATTCTCGCATAGCGCATTTCTAATAGCTGTGAATAGAATAAGAGCACACCTAAAATTATAGGCACTCTGTCAAATGATTACAGTTTGTTTTTCTTTAATGTTTCTTAAAATAAAATTTAAATCCTCCTTAGTATAACTGAGCTCTTTTTTCTAGAGCGTTATGCATTGAGGAACAAAGAGAAACATTTTCTGCGTAATTTTAGTCTGGAATTGCAATTTAAGATTTTCTAGTTAAATGCAACGAAAAATAGTCTACATCTTTACTTTAAAAGCTTTTTAGTGAGAAAATGCAATAATTTTCCTTAAATTCTGAAAATATTCTTTTTTATTTTCAAGGGTAGTACTTTTCAATAATCTTAAAAGCTGATAAATGTATCCTTAATTGCATTTATAAAAATTTTTCATGTTTCTTCTTGCATGTTTTCGGTTAAAAACAGAATATTCAAAAATTAGATTTATAAAATATTAATAATGTATATTTTGACATGTTAGTAATTTTATTATTATTTTTTATGAAGAAAATTTTATTGAACACATCTAGGATTGTTTATGATTATTAAAATTTACAATAGTATAGTATAATTTTTTAAGTTATAAAAAAGTCATCTTTACTTACTAAAATAACATAATGAATCGAATTTGCAATAATATGAATTTGAGAAAGTAGCTCACTTTAGTAAGGAAAATTAAATGTAAAATACATGATACATGGTTATGATTTGTAAAACATCATACATATGATTACTTAAGTCTTAAATTACTATGTGTTAAGCAAATTAGATTTAGATTATTATGCATGATTATGTACGTATACTGCAGAAAATTGACTTCATTCAAAAGATGAAGATGACTTTTAAATGATCAAAAAAATGAAATAAATATAAAAACATTTATTTATAGTAACATTAATTATTACCAAAAAAATCAAAATAAATTAAATGAAATATAAAACTAAAAAAAGTATTTTTATTGATTGTTATGCAAGTTTTTAAAATTAATTTACTTTAATAATTTCCTTTGATTTTTATTAGCCTTTTCACTTTTTATACACTTACTGAGTGAAAAATCTGAACAAGAGTTTCAACAAGAGTGTATGAAACGCGTTAAAATGCTCACCATTAAATTTCCAGTTTCATTTTCTCAATATACAAAATAAAGAAATTATATTTTGATATGATGATGGGAAATCGGGAAAATGTTGAATCTTGAAAAGAGCCTACAAAGTCACACTTCTAGGAAATGTTGCTACCTTTGATATTCCGTACAGCAAATAAATCTTCAGTTTATGAACAGTTTCACGCAGAGCATTTTCTTAAGCTATAGTCTCATGACATTGCTTAACCTAGAATGAATGATCCAGAAATCTACTTATAGTTATAATCAAGCATTTTCCATATGATTTTGCAAACAATCCGACGGTAGGATCAAGTATCGGGGATTCACCATGGAGTGGTTATACAACAGCACTCTTCTGAGTGAAGGTTCCCACTGTTCGATCTCAACGCTAACAAAAGATGGAAGATTGCTGTTAAATTTCTACCTTCTGCATGCAAGCTTGTCAGCGTGCATACCTGGGAGTTTTCCGAATTTCTTCTCTTACGACACGTAGATATATGAAATGTCCCCAGAAAGGCTATTTGAAAGGTAGATATTACAAATTTAAATTTGGAGGCCACAGTGGTTTGGTTGGTTAAGGCTTCTCATTATCGAAAGATAGTGAGTTAGAAACCTGGCTTAACCGAATATCCGTCGTGTTTGCTAATGGCGACTGGAGCACCTTAAAATTGGGTGTGGTCGCAATGTCCTCCAAGTGAAATGATACTTTTAGGTATGGCAGGCCACGTATTGGGAGTCTTCTGCTTGGTGCTTGCTTCAAAATCACGAAGACTCCACTCGGTTGCTTCTATCGAACAGGTGGAGCTCAACTTAGGGACAGATACAAGGAAACATGCTGGTGCAACAATTTTAATTCACAAAAAATTATTAAAGAGTAAGAAGAATTGAAACAAAAAATTTTTCTCTAAGCTATATATGAACATTTTCATGATAAAGAGAGTTTGAAATATTAAAAGAAAGTCGTAAGTTTATTAGCAATGTTGAAAGCAGTAAGTGAAAAACGTTGTATTATATATTTAATTCACTATATATATGCCAGATGAATGAGTACCAGTTCAAACATATGACAATATTTCACAAAACACTTTCTTACTCATAAAATTTTAGTCACCGAACAGAAAATGTTTAAATGTATATTTACTTGATAAAAGTATAAGGAATACATGATTCGTTATGCCAGGATCCATCTATGTAAAGATATAATAATGCTTACCTTCGATATACATTTTCAATGGTCAGTTAAGAAAATTATAATTTTATTGGATAATTATATCTCTCATACATTCAAATAAAGGCAAGTGATTTATATCATAAATTACTCAAATTCTTTCATACAGTAATCTATATGATTTCTCCTAACTCATAAATTTTAAAATTAATTATTAAAGCATTTTTTTACTTAAACTTTTCAACTTTTTAATAATAAATATGGCTTTAAATAAGGATTTATTGAATAATAATCATATACAACATGAATAATATTATCGATGTATAACATGAATGGAAAAATGTATATTCTCTAAATTTACATTTTTATTTTTTAACACATTTCACTAGAGAATTTATTATTCTCTAAATAATTTTTTTAAAATTTCGATCAAATGAGGAATTTTATTTCAAAATAAAGTAAAACTGAACAGGATTGAGTTTATATTTTAAGAAGCAGAGATTGTAAGTATATTTTCTCATTTAATGGGAAGAAAAACTGGGCAAAAATGGAAAATGAAATATAAATTATACTACAAATAGAGAACATTAAATCAACATAGGTTAACGTTATCAGATTATTCACGAAAGACTTTAATGGGTTCAGCCCTCTGATCAAATGGTAATAGAGTGATTTTTAATTACATTTTGTCAAATAATATGTATGCTGAAAAGTACTACATACATTATTACTTACCAAGTAATTGAAATGAATAATAAATTTTAGAGAAAACTATTTGATATTATACAGTTGCAGAAGTTAATGAAATATTGAAAATTATATATATCTATATCTGTCTATCAATCTATATTAATATATATATATATATATATATATATATATATATATATATTGTTACAAATTTATAAACATTACTTGTATTTGTCTTAAAATTTCTCAGATAGATCTGAAGTATTCAGATTTTGGGCAAAAATTGCTCAATTCCACGTTAAGAACGCATTTTTAATAATTTGGCGACTATTTGTTGATATTCTTAGTGACTTGATGACCTATGATGAGATTTTGGTTACTTGGTGTTTTTATAAAAATCCATCACCGAAGCTCTAGGACGGATATTAAGAAGATAACATAGAACTTTCCAGAAACAACGAGAATCTTACATCTTACATCATTTCAAGTATAAATACTGCCTTCTAGGGTAAAAGTGGTGAGTGAACACAAATCAGTTAAATGCTAGTCTCGTGCATAAAAGCTGCAGTCTGCCTGTGGTATTAAAGACTTCTTACAATTAGAAGCTCTTTTTGTTGCTTTAGCTGAATTGCAGCTGTGTAATTGGGATTTCTACAGCTGGAATTTCCTGTATCGTGTTGCATTTTAGATTGTTTTATCGACTCGCAATGAACGCGAACACACACACACACACATTTATATAAACTCAGCACAACAGCCCATGTGGGTCAAGGCCTATAATGCCCCCATCTCTGTTCTGTTGACCGAGAGGCCCTGACTTGTTTAGTTACTTTAAGAAATAACTAGTTATTCTACGAAATAAGTGAATACATACATTAACATTTACAAATGCTGAAGAACATGCTTCATTAAAAACACTATACGATTTATCCTATTTGCTTTCACTAAATTTTTAAATTCCTGGAAATCATTTGAAATAGTGTCTGTGAATATGTTGAACAAATCATTTGCTTACTTTAATCTCATAAGGAGACCACATGATGATTTTTTACCAAAAGCACATAAATTAAAAAAAAATGGTGCATCTCTTTAAATTCGATAACGAAATGCTTACCATTATTACCATAAATTTATGACATTTAATTAGTAATAAAAATAAATTCATAAAGTTCTCATAAACATAGTCAATAAAAATGAACTAGTTTAATTTTTTTAGATCTAATTATGTTCTTAAGATCTTCATCTAATTATGTCAGGCAGACTTTTTTTGAATTAAAGTAAATAAAATTTCAAAATAAGAAAAATTAAATGAATTTCTTATTTAATATATGTAATTGAAATGTCTTAGTAAAATTGAATTTTTTAAATTAGTTTTGGAAATTAAATAGATATTTACGTAAATTGAAAAATGAACTTAATGATAGAAAAATATTAGTACTCAGAGTGTACCCAAAATTTCAGCATTTATTTTCACTTCACTACTGAATTTAATTAGTGTGAGATGATTTTTATACTTATCATTGAACAAATTGAATTAAAAATATCAACAGCTGAAAAGAATGAGTTTAATCAGTTAGAAAATAAAAGCAATTAATACAGAAAATAAAAATTAATAATAATACTTTTCAATAAATGAATTGATTCAGACGAATAAAAGAAACACAGATTAGTAAAATATAACATCAAAAACAATATCGCAAATTATAAATTATCTTAGATTAAATTATGTGATGAAAAGCAGATTACAGAAAACATAATGCAAGTTTCTATTTACATAAGTTATATTATGTATAATTATAGGTATAAATATTGGGTACATAATTTTGAACATTTGGAAAGGTTTTATATTTTTACTGAGCATATATATATATATATAATTCAGTGTATATATATGTAAGCATTTAAAAATCTCTTTTAAGTAATTTTATCCATTGATTTTATCATCACCTTCTGTTATATTCATTTTATGCACGTGAAGAAATTTTTACATAAAGGTAAAGCATAAAATAAGCAATATTCATTAATATTATTTTCAATTATTAATATAACTTAAAATATGAATAAACTATTAAAGATAAATCTGATTTAAATACTTTATTTCTAATGTCTTCTGCAGTTTGTTGATAGAAAATTATAAAGTTTTGTCTTTTACATTTACGTAGGTTTTCATTTGACAATTTTTCTTAATCTAACTTACTTGACGAAATTTTGTTAAATTATTTTGCTTTGACATTGCAATTTGATGTTAATAGTATAACAGAAATCATATTTATTTCTAATTTTGATACGATTACATTCTAAATAATTAAAATAGAATTCTCAAAAACACCATAAAAATGCTTTTATCCATTTAGAATTTAAGTAAGTTTTTATGGGCGATATTATTTGAATTTCCTTTTCTTTCTTGATCATTTAAAAAGCACCTTCCACCAAACGATATTTTTGGAATCATTTGAATTTAATTAAAAATTATTTAAATTTCATTATTAATAGTTATTATAAATTAATATTTATCATAAATAGAATAAATTTTATTTTTGTCTTACAATTTACTTTTCTTTAAATGTAATATTTATAAAATATGCATTTCATAACATTTAATATTATTCGTATTGCCCCAATTATTAATAAAACTATTGTAAAATATTTTTTACAAGTTTAATTATATATTAATATTTGTTGTAAATATGTACTGTATACTGTTTACTAATCCAATAAGTACGTACAGTATACTAAATAAGTACTGAGCAATGAATATACAGTTATATCATAAATATAGGGTAATATGTATGATAAATACAATAAACTTATATTTGATAAAAACTTTTACATTAATTTAAACTTTCTTTATAGATTGTTTAAAAAAATTAGTTGAAAGATAAGAGAGAAATTATTTAAGATTTATCTTTTATTTATAAATAAATACAAAATGCTTATGTTGATAAAACTAACTGAAAATTATATTATTTTTAACATTAGATTATCAACCAATGACCAGGGATCATAAAAAAATATAATCAATTATCCAATCAAAGGAGACATAATCTATCAAAAACTATTTAAGAACTCAAATTATATATTCACGGGCTTATAATAACGTAATTAGGCAGGTATATATATATATATATATATATATATATATATATATATATATATATATATATATATATATATTACAATTGATTCATTTAAATGTTTCTTTTGGAAATGAACATCATTTATTACATTAAAGTTTTTAGTCTTAAGCTGATATTTCATTACTTTGAGATAAATATTTTGGAAGAGATGTTATGCATCCATTGTTTGCTTTTTACTTAGTTAACGAAAAAGCATTACAGTAAAAACCAGTGAAATGATTTTTCACAAAATTATTTGCTGACAATATAATGAAGGCTTAAGTTATTTGTTTTTGTTACTTATGACACTTGGACAAGCCAAGCTTGCTATGCCTTGGCAATTCGAATATAAGTCAACAGGGAGCGTCTTTCGTTTTAATCAGACCACCAGCAAGGTGAAAGTAAGTCTTTGCTCTTTTTTTAAAAAAAAACTCCGATAGATGGCATCACCAGAGGACCCACTCCCTCAATTTCATCATTGATCTGAAGGGGAAGGAAATTTTCTCCAGACCATTACCCCCATGGTAACTGCTCAACGACCGACCACAGGGCTTTCGATTCTCCACAGATTTAACGAGCACTTATATCGCATGTACTCGGTGAGTCTTTGGTGGCATTGGGAATCGAACCCCACCCTTCCGGATGGAAGGCCGATACCCTAACCACTAGGCTACCACGGCCTAAGTTATTTTATAAATATTATTTTGAGTGTATACAAGTCATGTGTTTATACTTGTATGTTTAATATATAAGAATGCTTGACATTTATTGTCTTGTGATTAGCTCTGTTTTACCAAAATGCCATAATTTAATTTAGATTTATTGAAGATAAATAGCTTCATAACTTTTCATATTAATGCTTATCATATCTTTCCAAATCCATTTTTATATATAATATGAAGCAAATTAGAGTTAAAATGACGAATTTTATAATCCTAAATGATTTTTTCCTTATCATCTATGGAAAAGTTCTTATTCAGAATTAGAGTGTTTATTGAGATGTGAATCAACTTATCAAAGAAAATAGTTTCCCAATACTGTCTGCAGTTTTTATAATTACTTAAGTATTTTATAAAATGTTCAAATTATTTAGCATCACTAAAAAAACAACACGAGTTAACTTCTTAAATTGAAATTCTTTGCTGTTTATATTCTATCATGAATGTTGCAATGCGGTTGAATGTTAATATTTAATATCTTCTTCTTGAAACAAGAATGTTATGAATCGCAAACTCTTTTGCAAATAATATTTCCTTTTTAAGAGACGTATTTTCTTAATTCTACGTTAACTTAATGTACATTGATTTCTAAGTTTTAAGGAAATTAATAACCTTTATACGCATTGCAGTAAAATAACTATCTATGAGATCTTATTTGTTTAACCTGGAGTAAATATCAAGATGTATTTTCTAACCTTTATTAATATATGTGCCTTGCTAATTTCAGTAATGGATTGCTAAGTATAAACAAATAAATGAAGAAGAAAAAATGACTTTCTTTAAAGCTTATTTTAATATTTTGCAAACAATTATTTTCATTATCATTAACATAGTATATTATTAATTACTTTAAATATTCACCAATTGCGAAATCAATAAACAGCGGATTAATATTTTAAATATTTAATTCCTGAAATATTCAACGAGTCATTAAATTTTACAAAAAATAACAAATTTGAGAAAGTTCCATTATATAAAATTTCTACGAAACAGAGTTTTTTTATGTTCCCTTTTCACTAAAATAAAGAAAGTAAAATTTTATGAAGACTAACATTTTATTCGACGTTTTCTATTCAATAGGGACTTTTATTTTTTTGAGGTTCTCACAAACACAATTTAATTTAATAGGAAAGCTTTTAAGACTGTTTTCTAATCTAAGTAACAATGTAAATAAAATTTAAAAGCAGTTAACATCGCTCAAGTTAAACAAAACTATTTTGTTAGTATGTTGCTTAAAAGCACAAGTTTACTGCTTTAATTTCAGAAATACTAAGACTAAAATTCATTGCTTCATAAAAATACTTTCATTTTACGTAAAAATTTATTTCTTAAGAGTATTCTAGTAAAAGAATATTAATAAAATAAAGGAACAATATTAAAATAAATAATTCTTCAACAAGAACTTGTTTAAATAACATAAATATGTCTCACAATAAATTAAGAAGTGTTCATTGCATTTCTCGAAGAGTATATACTAAATAAGGTTTAGTTAAATTGTTTTAAGATTATATTTAAATTCCTTCAGGGTGTTGCATTTACGGTGGCCAGCAGTGTATTTTCTTTGGGGTGAGTTGTATCATTTGCAGACTAGCTTGCTCCTGTGAAATGGGAAAGTACCGATATTGTTCATGAATTTGATATGTGTTTTGCATACGGCATTACACTTAGAGAATATGTATCAATACATTTAGGAATAAAAATATTTTTTAAGCTTCTTGCACTTATAATTAATTTTTAATCATAAAGGGGTTGTTTCTTTCATTGCAATTGAGTTCAGGTCTATATTAGATTATTATATTTCTCATTGGTTTAAAATATCCATGATGACTGATAACGTTTCATTTACGTCACATACATTAACGATAAATACACATAACATATTAACGAATAAAACTATTTTTGCTTAGACTATACTTGAGGGTGCCCCTTGAAATCTCGCCAAGTTTATCGCCAATCTGGGCGATGTTGTTTTATTTATGATAACCCTAAACGTTATTCTGAAATCCATTCAAGGTTCTGATTGGCTTAGATTCTGATTGCTTTGCTTCTCAGATAAATTTAAGCAATATCTGTAGGTGCTATTAGAGAATTCTGTGTACCTCAAAATGAGGATATTCCAGCAAAATAAAGTAAGTACATTTTTTCTTTTTTTATGTGCTTACTGCATTATTTTTGAAATTTCATTGTGTTTTGGCCACCATTATTACTGTTTGCACACCGTTCCGCGCGAACAGGAATGGCGCCAAACAAAAATCGCCAATCTCGCTAAGGGGCACCCTTAAATATATTTTTACCCTATTTTTTATATAAAGACCAAAAATCGAGAGAAGCTGTTTGCCATTAATATAAACCGCTTATTAGTTGACAATAAAACAGAAAAAATGTAATGAAAAAGACAAGACAAAGCATCCACTTTGTGGATAGTTTAAATCGGCAAAAACGATTAAATTTTTTTTTAAATTTCGTTAATTAATGGAATTCTAAATAAATAATAGCAATATTTGTTAACAATCCTTTTTAAATCTGAAGACCAATACCTTGCTTATGACAACAGTAAAAATTTTCTTTTTTTAACTCATTAATTTATACTTTCATTTTATGTAATCTTCTTAACCTAATATAAAACGTAGCTCTTAACATCAGTATAATAAAAAATACAAATGGCGTTAACATGATATTCATGTTAACGTTATTTGCATTTTATGTTAATGTGATAATTTCGTTGAGGAGGATTATGAACAATTTCAAATTTTACTGAACCAATTTCTTGACGCGGAATTTTTCCAAAAATTACATTTATACATTTTTTTTTTACAGAATTTGCTTCTTTTTTTTTAAAAAAAAATGGGACAGTAAAAAAAATTGAAGACATTCTAGAAATCAGGAAATTGGAGTCTTAGAATAAAGAAAAATATTAAAATCAATATCTCAATACATCAATTTATTCCTTAATCTATATCTTAATTAAAAAGCGAAATATGATAGGTGTGTGTTCAAAATATTTTAATTCAAATTTTATTTTTAAAATAATTTTGCAGGAAAAAGAAAAGAAATGCACTAAAATAATTAAGTGCATTGAAAACTTTTCATTGAACATTCATACTGAAAAATTATTTTCATTCCATGATTTCCTTTGAAGTTTACCTCACTATAACTTTTTGATATTTTTCCTTTTCAACACACACATTTGTATGTGCTCAAATATCAACAGAAAATTTTAATTAGGAAATAAATACAAGGAAAATAAATTTCAAAAATTTCAATATAGGAAATTAAAAACATCTAATGTAAGCTTTCATGTTGACATTCAGTTTTAATTTTTAACTTTGAATCAAATGTAAAGAAATTTCATACAGATTCACAAATTAAGTTTAAACTCGAATTCCTAACCTTAAACTCAAAACTTATTTTTCTGCGTCGTTTAAGAAATAGAAAGCATTAAAGAAAATTAATGCTTAAAGTAAGCAATGTTTTAATTAATCAAGCTGAATAATTAGCTAACTGATTTGAACTATTTTTTATAATCAGTGCTTAAAATTTTATTAAAATTTAAACTCAAAATTATTTTAAATTAATTTTTTTTGCAATATTTCAAAATATTTGAGTTTGTTGATGTATCACAGTCAATAATAAATTAATTATTCCAAATTTATTAATATGTTTTGTTGAATTCTGTTGCTTAAACTTTTATCAAGTGATTTACATGAGAAAAACTGTTATAACTATTATTTATTGATAGTATTTAATTATATATATGCATATATATATATATATATATATATATATATATATATGTATATATATATATATATATGTATATGTATATATATATATATATATATATATATATATAAGTTTAAAAATATGTATACATAAAATGGGCTTTTATAAAATCATGTAAAAGAATCCTATATTAAATTGATTACATACAGATATTCAATAAGTATAAGACATTAAAACATTTTAAAATAAATTTATTTTAAATTTCTATTAACAGGAAATAATTTCAAATATTCCATAAGATTATTAAATAAATGAATCCGTCGAAACAATTTATTTTCTAAAATTCCTTGTATTATTATTCAAACATAAATTATTTTACAATAGTTAAAGTAAGAAGTATCTAATAATACATTACTTAATATTTATCAATTAAAAACAAATTTTATTATTCATTAAATGGGATACACTTAAAACTAAAATAATAATCCAATACTACTTTTGAATGATAAATGAATTTCTATATTAGTTTAAATTAACTATATGAAGAATCAGCCTGTTTGTGTAAATTTATGTCTTAAAAACGTAATTTATACGGTAAATTTGAAACAGGTAGTTGCATATATATATAGATAGATATTTTAGATTTACGGACGAAATTTTCAAATTTCATTTGAATTTAAAGTTTAAGTTAAATACACCAGGAGCAGTGACATAACATTTGATTTCTACACTGATAAATCAAAGCTTTATCAGTGTAGAAAATGTTTTAAATTGTGAATTCTCATAGCCACATCAATATGAATTTTCTAAATATATACTATATGTAATTATAAAAAAATATTTATCAGTGAAAAGTAGAGTAAAGGAAAAAAAAATTAAGATATCAAAGCTCTCCCTATAACTCAGTCTTTAAAATTTCGGATGAACACATCTTAGAGACTAATATGTGGATAACACGAAATATTATCGCATGTTTCCTAATGTTTCTATATATATATATATATATATATATATATATATATATATATATATATATATATATATATATATATATATATATATATATATATATATATATATATATATATAACTCTGATCCTGCTATTTTATTATTTTTTAGTATATCAACAACAGATTCATTCACTACAACTGTTGGAAAATCGGAAGACTAATTTTCAATTTTGATTATCAATCAAAATTATTTCACAGAGTTAAGTTGTTAAAAAGTTCAACCCATCTGCTTAAAATTTCCTCTTTCATTAACAATAATTAAATCTCTATTCTTACAAATAGTTTTCCTAGCTTTTAAATCATTTTATTAACACATTATTGTCTCCTAAAATGACTCTGCTGTTATGCAACTCATAGTTGGACGCGTTTTCTGCTTTTTCACAGATAAAATATCATTGTTGAACAGTGTATAACAGCTAAGATATCAAACTCATGACTTAAACGTTGTATAAAATCATTAAATAACGATGATTGTAACATAAACATAAAGAGGATTGTGCTCAAGGGTTTTTCGGCTTGTTGAAATAGTAGGTCTCGGTCTAAATTTCATTGAATATGCTAGTTTGTAAATCCAAAGAAATTCAGACCTAGTGCTTTGGATGCTATTTTATTAAAGTTGTCAAGTTGATCTTCCCATGCAGATCTAGAGTGTAATGAAACTGCAGACAAATTTTCTAAAGCGAGAGCTTGTGAGGGCTCGGAGCCGTTGCAAACTTTTTAGAAGTCTTTTCAAGAGTAAATAACAAGATTGAGACCACATGGATTGTTCCTTCAGAGCACCAAAGATATCAGTGTTTTCGTCAGGGAGACTCTCGTGCTCACAGCTCTAAAATTACTCCTCAACCACTTTAGAAGTTGTCACTTCAGATCATTAAAATTTTCTGTAGGCTAAAGAGTTTTCTAGACCTGTTCTAGCAGTTTCGCGGAACAAATTACGTCAGAAGACATCCATGCGTGCTTGGTTCTATTCAAGAATTTAACTACGACCCTTTGGTGGTGCTAGGTTTTTTGGGGGTGTTTAAAGTTACGGACCCAGTTTAGCGCTGCTGGCAAAAGCGGACATGAAATAAAAACAACAGTTTAAAGTATTGGAACAATTGAACGCTAAAGGTTTTGAATTTTAAAATATTAAAATAAGAATTTTTATTTTTATTTTTCCCTACTTCTATAACCTTTATTTGGAAATGTATGATTATATTTTTTAATATTGAATCATTTTCTTTCTAGTGAAATTTTGAAATTTATATTTCCCAAATTCTGTGTGTTGAAAAATTAAATAACTAAAATTTTATACGAATTTTGTTTATCCAGCAAACTTTTTTTATAACTACGAGAAAAAATTTGACCAGATTTACTTTTCAAAGTGGATTCGGTATCACTGCAGATTTACACGTGCAGAAAAGTGAAAAAATAACTTCGTATTCAATATCTGTTCGCAGCAGACTTTACACAGTATATTCTTAAGATTGGCAAATTTGAATGCCTAGAATAACGTGTATTCCGAAAACCAAACATAAACTTGTATCTGCATATAGATTAATGTTTTATGTATGTAAACATACACAAAACATTAATCTATATGCAGATGTATGTTTTATCATAACCTATATTTAAGATGAATGCTTCATATTCTCAACTACATCAATATTTATCTACAACACATTGAAAAGAAATCGAAAATCGTATTCAAATGCAGAGTAACATGGAACATAATGTAAAAAGAATATTTGAAGAATTAATTATTTTGATTTTATTTTGTGTGAAATTAATTTATGTTAATTTACAACTCACATGAGAAACTTAGCGTTTGAAGCATTATGTATTAATGAAGCAAGATCTGAGTAAATTTAATTATTTTATCACAGTAAATTAGAAATTGCTTTCTTTCTTTTTCATACTAACTTTCGGTTTAATGCTCTAAAAATCACGAATATTCAACATGTGGTCAAAAGTACACATGAACCATTTAGATATATCTTAGCGACTTGTATTCAAATACTTTGCAAATAAAAAATACTCAACATAATGAATAATATTAATTTATCAGAGAGGATATTTCAGAAAGTAACGTGAATGCTTATATTACTTACAACATAGGAAGTGATGATGTCTGTACAATAGAACAAGTTAAATTTTCAAACTAAAATTTTCATTATATTAATCATTATAAGCTGACATTGCTTTCTTTAAGACAATAGAATAAATAGTATTAGTGATTCCAAATTCCATGAATTGTTTCGTTAGTGAATTTACATGAGAGAGAGAGAGAGAGAGATAAAAAAGTGTTTTATGAAATGAAAGAAGGAAATTTTTTCTTCTGTTAATGTTGCCATGCTAACCTCCCTCCTTAGTCACTCTTTATTAGTTCACATGTGTGAAATATTTTATCTCTTGTCTTTAAAATATCACTAAAATGAGATTAGGATTCATCTTATGTAATCTCATTTCAACTAAAACATAATCAAAATATACTTAGTCGACAAGTTTACAAATTTTTTTGAGTCATGTTTCATTCCTTTTTACAGAATTTACATTATTTGATGAATCAAAATGCAATAATAGTAGAATGAAAAACTAAAATAAATAACGAGATCATCAACATAATTCCATCAGCTTTACACTTAAGCAATTTTGTGATGGGTTTATAAAGAATAATTTGATGAGTAATTTATAAGTACTCATATCAAAAAATATATTTCATAAATTAAAAATTGCTTAATAATTAAAAATGATATTTTTAAGCGATAAAAATTTACTTGAATCTTAAAATAGTCATTAATGTTAAGTTAAGAAAGATTTCAATCATTGTTTCATTTTAATCATAAAATGATTGTTTCTTTCGTTTCAATTTGAGAACATGAGTACATCACTTTATTACAATTATCATAGGTTTTAGAAAATTCATCACGTCCGATAAAGTGTCGTCTACGTTACATCGTATTGAGACGGTGTCGTAAATCCGACTGGTCGACGAATTTGCTACATGCTTTCAAAGCGTATTCTTCGAGCGGCAGTGAACAAGGCGAAGTTCACCATTGATTGCTTGAGGCGATGAGAAAAAAACTATTCATGATTTTTACCAATAATAAAGGAGAATTTTTTAATTATAATTTTTTTTGCCTGTAAGAGATTGCAAAATCATATAAATTACCTGTTCTTTAAAATAATTAGTTTTCAAATCCAGTTTCTAGCGATATTACTTCCCAAATTGAACGCGTTGAAATTAGAACTGCAGCAGAGAAAGCAAATTGAGAAAAACAAGACAAAATGGTACTTACGTATTATCGCAGCCATATTCGCGGCATTATATAAGACCGGGGCAATTCTAAAAACGGAATACGCTGACGGTACATGGAGTAAGTTGTTGAAAAGTACAATGTGATAGAAACAGCATGAAAGAAAATAATAAATAATATATGAAGTAAATTTTTATAGGTATAATTCTTACCTTTATTTGACGATATATCAATTACGTTTTGGTGGAAAATATTACAAAATGGTTTTTATAATAGAATCAAAACATTTTTTATCCTTTTCTTGGTCCTGTCGCCATGTGAATTCTGGCCTGCAAGACTCAAGATGGTGTCTTGCTGCATCCCGCCTCTTGTTCCACCATTTCGCGAAACCCCACATTCTTTCGATTGTTTGGGTATGCGCACCCATTTCGGGGTCGACAAAATTATAGTTGTGATTTACTCTTAAATGATTAAAGCCAGTGACTGACAATTGATCAGGCAAGTAAGCTCTCCAACTGTTAGAATAAAGTGTACTCCCTTGTTCAATGTTTTCGACAATTTTCTTGAAAAGTGTGGCCGCAGTTCTATCAGGAACGGTTGATAAAAATGCTTGTTTGGTCTCCCAACAGACGCCACCAAAAATCCTGTCTGTCCAAGAATCCAAAAATCAAAAATCCCTCTGGCAATATTCGAACCAAACTATTTTTCCTTTTCGTGAACAAGCTTTCATCTATTTCCGCAATGTGGCCAGGTCCACCTATTTTCGTTCTTTCTTTGCTTTCCATGTGGAAAATACAAATCTCTCTCATATAATTATACCAGTCTCTGACTGTTTTGTCAGTTAAATTAAGTTCTTCGTCACAAAATTTGACTGTTGGTAATTCTTTACTGTTGGTATTAACAGCAGTAATACCTAAATCTTACTGCTGTTAATAACGGGATACGCTGCTTTCCTTAATCTAATAACCACTTCTAATTCCCGCGTGTTGATTACAGGTTGCAACGTTGCACTTCAAAAATCTGTTTTCCAAAATAAAAGCTTCATCGGGTGAGAGTTGGGACATTTCCTAACGTCTGGTAAAATTTTATATTTCTGTAAAAGTGTAACGGCATCTTTTTCAAAATTATTTAAATCCCAGATTCGCATTTTAGTATTCGAGCTTGCCATTTTGAACGAACGGTTCGGCTGAGAAAGGTGGTAAGCAAAGAAATTTGAAAAGAAACACATGGTTATTAATTCAGCGCCTTAGATGCGTGCGATATTGGGGTTGCCAATTTGGCAAGTTATCCTGGAGGTTGGCATGGTTGCGGTAATACGTAAGTACCGACAAAACATTCACTTTATGGTTAGTTTAAATCACCATGTACGACTTAAATTTTTATTTTATTATTAACCATAAAATGATTGTTACTTTCGTTACTGTTGAGATCCTGAGTACGCCATTTTATTACTATTCTCATTAGTTTAGAATATCCACGATGTCAGACAACATATCATCCACATCATATCGCATTGAGATGGCGTTGTAAATCCGACTTGTCGACGAATTAGCTGTCTGTCTTCAAATAAGATTCTTCGAGTTGCAGCAAAAAAAGCGAAGCTCACCATCGAATGTCTGTGAATATTTTTGGAGTTCATTTTGTTAATAAAACAATTTGGTGTATAGGGAGCAAAACATCTATTTGAGAAATTATTTTCCATTGATTCACGCCATAAACACATGAACAATCGAACCTTAGAAAAATAAAATTAAAAAGGCATGATAAAATATCTACTTTATAGCTAGTTTAAACTGGCAAGGACGATTTAAATTTTTAAAAATTTCACTAGTTAACAGAAGCCTAAATTAATAATTGCAATATTTGTAATTTATTTATTTATTACATTACATATATTCAGACTTGTATGCTTAATTCTTGAGATCCGCTTGTAAGTCTTCGTCGATAATAGGACAAATAGCACAATGATAGATGTACAACCACAGAAGATAACGAAGAAAACACACAGGGCCACGGTGGGAATCGAACCCACACTCCTGCGCTCTCAAGCGATTAGCGGAGTGATGTAAAAGACAAAAATTGTTTTTAAAATTATTGAAAAAATACTTGCGACTCCATAAAATATTTAATAACTTTTAAATATATTTTTATTTAGCTTTAAATTCTTTGAAAATAAATTTAACAGCATTTGTAAAATTATAGAAACAATATGTAAGTTTGGATCAAATCCTTTAGAATCTCGATATTTAACTTTAAACTCTTGTTTAATAAATGAAATGTATTTTAAGAAAAATAATAAATTCAACCAAATTATTTTATGATTTTTATGCTGGAAGAGAAAAAATACTCTTAATGTCATAAAAAATAAAGTTTTAAGTTAAAAAACATTCTTTACTGATTAAAATTTTTTTTAATATAAATTAATAGCAGAGAATAAAGTCTGATTTGAAATCATTTATTGCGAGTATGAGAAGAAATGCATCTCAAATTGCGTTGTGATTGTATAATTACCCTAAAAACTTTATGTAAATTCTGGCACATGAATATCGTTATTCACAACTCACATAGTATGATTCTAAAATATCTAGAATGGATGCTACACATCACTCTGTGTGAACTGGATTTACAATGAAAGATTTTAGTCAGTTATTTTTTAATATGTAATTTAACATCACTTTAGATCTTCAGTTCATTTACGTATAACTGTACAGTTAAAGTTCTAGACCAATACAAATTCGAGTACACTTCATCACTTGTCTAAGGAAGTTAAACATTATTTTTAATGAAAGTATCTCAGCTAATGTTGCAGTTACCAAACTAATGGTTTCATTGGTAGTCTCCATGACATGATGCTGAGATGGACAAACAATCGGAGTTCTCATTTCTTCATAAGAGTTGAAAAAGAACATATAATATGCATATAAACATAAGCATCTCTTTCTAAGCTTTTTAACTAAGATTTATAGAATTTCTGATGCGAAGTAAAGTATGGAAAAAATATTACTTCAAAATAGGAAACTCTAGCTTTCAAGAGATAGGTATCCTCAGAAAACAATAATATTACTCAATCATCTCAGATGAGGAATTATTTTAGACATTTAAGTTATATTTAAGTTATATGTAATGTATTGTTTATATTTAATGTATATAAAATATCTTGTAAAAATTTCCATTCCATAATCTTATGAAAATTCTCCGCACTAGCAATTGAAAATTGGGAAAGCTATTAAGTGAAAAGGAATTATTAGTATCAAAAGAAGTAAAATTTAAGACTTAAATACAACCTAACCAGGGGGTACGTGTACCTTCCTGGGGTTTGAGCAGCCACCAGGGGCGTCGGCAGGTGGTGGATCGCCGAATGTCCTGTAGAAATGACAGAATAGCCTTGAATATAGAATCAGAGGCCGCCGCGAACCAGCTCCCGTAAACCCTGGTGTTATGTGATCCGTGCCTAGGGCTAATTGGCACCGCGGTAATGGTGTCTTAACGGAGCCTCTAGTTGTCTGGCGAACTTCTAGAGTAATTTGCCTTGCCCAGTAACTCAGGCAATGCTGGGTGGACTTATATTACCTGAGCTTTTTAATTGTTATCTTGTGGCTGAAAAGACACATGAAATAACAAACCTTTCTGCATTTGCAGGTGAAGCCTCTGAAGTAGACTTTGCTGAAAAAGACAAGGGAACTCAGAGGCAATCTTATAAAGGGGCAGCAATGAATCCTTCACTTGAGGTAGAAATGACCTCCAAACCATCTTCTTCTGGTGAAAGTCAGGAAGCTATCCCTAGCATGACTGACTTTCTGACCAGATGGAACTGTTTCAGCAAGACCCTATCTGCTGGAAATGTCATATGCAAGAGGAAACGGCAGAGGATATCATTTACGAATGTGAGGCTCTTGCCCTCCCTAGATTAACTTCTTTAGGCATCATCCCTACTAAAGAGTTACACATAGACTCCATTAAAGGGTTATCGGTCTTTATTAATAGAGACGGTGACCCGAGCAACTGGAACTAGGAAACATTGGGTTTGGAGTTAATAGTACAAAATGCTGATAAAAGCAGAGGTGCCCAATGACATACAAACCCAATTCTGAGAAGAAGAAGAAGAAGAAATACAACTTGTTGTTGTTGCATGTCCCCTTTTGCCAGCAGTGCGAGACCAGGTCCATAAAGTTAAACACCCTTGAAAAATCTAGCTCATTCAAAGGATCATTGTATAAATCATGCTGGGATAGGCTCAGACACTCCAGGATGTGTTCTGACGTATCTTGTTCAGCGAAACAGTTGGTATAGGTCTGGAAAATTTTGGTGTCCTCAGAAAATTTTAATGATCTGAGGTGACCACTTCGAAAGCGAGCAAGAGTGGTTTGTTCCTATCTTTTAAAGCCGTTAGCCAGAGAGCTTCCCGGATGAGAACATTGATACCATTGGTGCTCTGGATGAACAAACCACTTTTTACATGCTTCAAGTTGCATTAAATGTAAATTAAATGAATGAAAGCTTTGCATCTTAATATCATTTGTTACAGCACAGTATGAGATTCATTCGTATTGGCAATGTGATTGTGTTCTTATTCTAAAATTTAATTGTAATTCATGACATAATATTATTGTTAAGTACAACTCAAGTACTTTTATGCGATAAGCATGTATTTTGGTGTCACACATTACACTATGAGAACGTTTACTCTGATGGAATTAATTATTTTAGGATTGTTTAACACTACTTTACAACATTCGTTGAGATGTGCAGAGTTGGCAAACATCCTCTGAAATTTTAGACAAAAAAAATTGAAAGCATTTCATAATCTGTGTATAAAAGTTTAATATTATTTTTAATAAATCTGTCGCCGACCAACTTGTCGAGTGGTCAGCGTGCCTGACTACGAATAAGGAGGTCCTGGGTTTGAATCCCGGTTCGGGCATGGCTTTTTCTCTCTCTATTTATCCTGTCTTTGTCCTTTCCTTGTATGAATGAGGTGTGAATGTTTGCCTACCCTATAAACGGGTTCCTATGGCAAGTGTGTACTGAGGAAGTCGGACTCCACACCAAAATATGGTTCAGTTGGAAAAATGGAGCAGCGCACCCCATGTTACCAGCCTAGCTGGCATACGACAATGAATGAATAAATCTGTCTAAAGCTAAAGTTGCAAGTGCCAAACTTGCATTTGTAGAGTCCATCAGTTTCTACAGAAACACAAGAAAAAAGAGGGTTCCCACACCTATATGAGAGCTGAAAAAAGTTTATATTATAAATGTAAAAGGTGATACATATGTTGTCAAGTTTCTAACCGTTTTGCCTTTGAATTCCAATGGACATGTAAGGTATGCAGAAAAAATAAATTCAAAATGGGTAACTCAGTTTATCTAGATATAAACTTTCCCTAATTACTCAATTATTGCAAATGGTAGATAAAATAAACCATGTCAGAAAAATCTTAATTTTTTTCTGAAATTTTCTATATAACTCAAAATGTTTATATCATTTTTGTTCATATAATTGATATGAACAAAAATGTTTTTTAAAATGAAATCGAAAGTTTTCTTTAGAAAGTTCATTTATCCGGGTTTAAGAGATGCACGTAGTATAAAATGCAAAATATACAAAAGCTTCGTTGTAGTATAAAAGATTAAAATCTGTCATCTTATTTTATTAAAAGAATATTTTCTTGCTCTATATTATAAAATAGATTTATATAACTATAAATTATTAAAACAAACAAAATTGTCAATAAAGCAGTCACACAAACAATCAATCTAGATGGCTATATATATATATATATATATATATATATAAATATATATATATATAAATATATATATAAATATATATATATATATATATATATATATATATATATATATATATATATATATATATATATATATATATATATATATATATATATATACATTTATATATATTCATTAATCGTAATTTAATCTCAAAGAGTTTTTCCTTTGGATGCAGGAACTAAATTGCATAAATAATGTCTCAAAGCACAATTGTATGAAATATGTATAATAATTTTTAAAAGCAACATGGATTATGTAGCATTTCTCAAATAATTAAACAATTTTGCAATATTTCGTGTGATTAAGTTAAATTTTCTGATTGATTTATATTAAATTTGCATCTAATGTTTTGATAACCTGCTTAATTGTGAAACACTACCAAAATAATCATTATTTTTATCAATAAAATTCACTTAATTAATGATTAATTTACAGAATAATTAGTTTGCAGGCATTTTTACCTAGAGCAATCGGAAAAAAATATGTTAAAAATTTTTTATTTACGGGGAATGTTTATCACCTATATAAAAACAATATTTTATTGCACATGATAAATACAATTTTTGGGCATGAATAAAAATAAATGACAAAATTAATTGGATTACTTCATAAATCTATGATTTTTTAACTATAAGGAAATTAACTATCGTATTTGACTTCATATAATACAACTTAAACTGTTAAGAAATTAATTAGAATAACATTATAATTAAAATAAATTCAGAAAAAAATAACTTTCTTGTAAGATTATTTTAACCATCTAGATTTCATAAAAAATGAACTTTGTTATCAATTTTCTTAAAAAATATTCAAATTAATAAAATAAATACATTAAATTTAATTAATTTTATAAAGTATAAATATAAATACATTTTCAAATTAATGTTGATGAAATTGTTATACGATTTTACTAAATAAAAATTTGAAATAGTTACACAGCATTAGAAAAGTGAAGCTTAATTTGTTTTTAGGAGAAAAGGAAAGAGCTACATTGCATTGCATAACCAATTCGTATGTAATTAATAAAAACTTCAAAGTTCTTATTTATGTCAATATATTTACAATGTTATATATGTTTAAGTAATATTTAATATATGTATTTAAATAAATTATTTTTGCCTTAAAATGTTATTGCAGAAAAATCAAAGCTTAACAGGTGGTAAACTGCATAACCATAAATTTAAAAAAGGAATAAATAATATATTTTATAGTTTAATATAATTTCGAAATTATATATAAATATATATATATATATATATATATATATATATATATATATATATATATATATATATATATATATATATATATATATATATATATATATATATATATATATATATATATATAATGCAAGAACTTTATGATTTTGAAAAACATGTTATTTACCAAAATGATAAATGAATCTTTACCTATTTTTTTAAAGTCAAAAGTTGTGTGTTATTTTGAAAATGATAGATTATTAAAAAATATATATAAATACATTTTCTTTCAGACATGAAAATTGAGTTTATTTTAGAGAATTCATAAAATGTAAAAAAAAAAAATTCAATATTTTAAAAACTATTTCTGAAAGGAAATGCATTTTTACGAAATATAGCACTTAATTTTACCATGAAAAAACCTGTTTTGAGGGAAGTCTGAATATTAAGATTAAAACTAAGTTACTTTAGAAATAATTAAGTTGAATTTATTTAAGGAAAAAATTCTTCTTACATAAAGAGGAAAATTAAATTCAACTTTCCTAGGATAAGTGTCAATAAAGAGAAAAAAATGACTGTGTTACGAAACTTTCTTTAACAATTTTAAAATAGAGAGAAAGATATTTTTGTTGACATTTTATCATTTAAAATGACATTTTGTATAAATTGAAAAAACTAGCTAGTATTTTTCTCTTCTAAATCTTTTCATTCGATCCCATTTTTCAGTAATCCAATTTTTATATAAAACTCCAAATATTTCTAAGTTTATTTTTCAGAATTATTTCTATGACTTGATTTAAAAGAGAACTGTTTTGAATCCAAGCTGGCACTCATTATACTTAATATTACAGGAAAAATTTTCAATGTTGCAACAGTTACATGTAGTACCAAATTTATTTCCTTATAAGTTTCATATAAGAAACAATAAATTTGGATATTTTTCGAAAAGTTAAATTTGAATTATTTAAAATAATAACTACTCTTAACATTAGTTCTCAAATAATAAGTATTAAACCTATCTAAATTAAAAGTTTTAAACTAAATTGTATGTCACATTATAATGATCATATACCCTAATTCCTATGAAAAAAATGTAAAGCTTATTAAATCTATTTTCATTAATTTCTTATGTAAAAGAGAGAAAGAAAATTTGGCTTTATTTTTTGTTTTTATTTTAGATATTGTTTTTGTAACAATTTAATATCCTGCTTTACCATAAAAATAATAGAAAATGAAGATCTTTATCCAAAAACGAAACCACTGTTAAAAAGTTTTATCTTGTGAATAATTAATGTTTTATCGATTGTCAATGGCTAAGGATTGAACTATACAGAGAGATCTCATAGTTTGCTATATTTATCATTTTTAATATCATTTTATAGTTTTTATATATTAATTTTGGCAAATGTTTCAGTTAAATGTAATTCCATGTAATTCTTATGCAATTCTTTCCATTGATTTTAAAATTAATTTGTGATTGTAAGCTAAATAATTCATCATGACATGGCTCTTAACATCCGCATGATTACTTGTTTGAGTATAAATACTTACACTTATACACTTATATACATATATACATACATACATACATATATATATATATATATATATATATATATATATATATATATATATATATATATATATATATATATATATATATATATATATATATATATATATATATATATATATATTTCAGTCATGTGACTTGAGGTCATATTGGTCACATTATGGAGAAACCAGCGAAGTTGTGCGAAGAAAACATTGTTGTATCTGTAAGTCTATAAAAATGAAGTTTTCCAAGAAATATATCACAGCTATATAAATCTTTGAAGTTTAAGAAATCTATCAAAATTATCAATGTAATTCTTAATTACATTGATAATTTTAATAGACATGTAATTCTTATAAACTAATTTATAGAAAAATAATTTATCACAAAAATTGATTTCAATTACGAAAATAAGTACTGTTTCATGAGTTCAATAATTAAACTCAACATTTATTTTTTCTCATCATTGTTAAAATAATAACAAAATATTAATCAAATTTTCGCTTAAAACGGAAAAACAATTTTTATCTTTTGAAATGATTTGTGCTACTGAAGTTGATAACTTTAACAGGAAGTATTTTTCAAATATAAGGCTTCTATTTTGCTTTTATATTGTATAGATTTCCCTCTAATCTATTGGTTCACATCTCTATTAAAATTTGTCTTATCTTTCTCATAGATTGTAGATAAGTTTTGGGACTACAGATTTATGTTTTTCTTCATAGAGAATAAAAGATTGAAATACCTGCGACAAAGGATTTGCTTAAAAAAGTTATCTTGAATTGTATTCTACCTGCAGTTTCTGTAAAGATTTTTCCAAGTGCTTTAAAGCTTCTTCTTCGAAACAAGCTTAGATGAGAGGAGCTTCGAAAAGTATAATAGTTTTAGAGTTTCAGATTCAAATCGCTTTTTTTGCACTCAAGCAAAGAAAGTTATTTGACTTTTGCAGGGGAAGATAAAATGTACCAAAATAGAAAGAGAACTTTTTGTACATATTTTAGAGTAAATGTCAACATGGGATAAATTTTATTTAAATGTAATTTTTGTAAATGTCTTAAACCAGTCTCTCTCTCTCTCTCTCATACACACACACACACACACACACACACACACACACACACACACACACACACACACACACACACACACACACACACACACACACACACACACACACACACACACACACACACACACACACACACACACACACACACACACACACACACACACACACACACACACACACAAAGATTGTTATTTATATTCTTATTTCTGTTATATAATCTTTATTTGATCAATAGTTTATAAAAAGAAATATTTCTTTATATTAAAATGAAATAAGAAAAATCATACATTATTTCCATTTATTATTTTTCTTAAAAATTTTTCTTGCAGGAATTTTCTCTTTTCAACTATCCTCATTTAAAGTTTTTTTTTAATAAAATTTGAATGCAAAATTTATTTTTTGATTTCTTTGTGAAATAAAGGTTTGGTTTGTTCGTCGCTCAACGGTCATTTTTTGCACACGAGGGCTAATGAGACCGGGACCTACGGTTTAAAGTGGATTCCGAACCACTACAAACATCCATGCCCAAGGTGGGATTCGAACCCACGAACTGTTGAACGGAAGGCAAGAGCGCTAACAATTCGGCTACCAACTCGGCCTTTGTGAAGTAAAAGGTTCATTTAGAAGTAGAGATTTTCCTTAAAACTCAATTTGAGAATTTAACTGATCCATTAAGAATGATTAACTAATAATATATAATTTTAAAATGGTTTATATCAAATTGGAAAATAAGTGACGATGCGAAAAAACGAGAAATTTCACGCAGCTTGAAATGCCAAAATATAAAACATAAATATTTTTTAAATCTGCCGAAAATTTTCAGATTTTAGTTTTTGTTTTTGACTGTAGACTACATTCAAATTTTAAAATAAAAAAGGAAATCTAATTTTTACCTTTCAGGCACTTTTCTTTCGAAAGAAGCAAGTAAAGAAGTGTTTTAAGTAAAATATTTTAAACTGCATGATTTCTATATTTTAAATAGTACATTTAGTGACAATTAAGAGTTTTATGTTGTCTGATAGCTACTGCCCGACGCATAATACTTCACTTTAAAAGAAAAATTGTTTCTTTTAGAAAAAATTAGTTGCAAAAATTATTTTAAAGGTAAGACAATATGCAACCAAAGCTTTTTGTCTATAAAGGAACAGTGAACGAACATGCTTAAATTACAATTAATTATGATATCAATATTTTCATAATAACTGTTTTGATTTGCTGAATAGTAATTATACCGTTTTCGTTAGGGACAATAAACTGATAAACAATTGTCAAAATAATTTAAATATAACGCTATTTAGATATTTTTATTAATTTTTTACTTATTTAAACATGTTTTCATAAATTAAGATTTTTCATATAAGTTTTAAAAATACATTTAAAATTTATTGATATGCATTATTAAGCCTTAAAAACAGAATAAAGTTATGAGAATCAAGAATTGTATTCTAAAAAAAGGTAGAAAGTGTACTCAAGAAATAATTTAATGTTTATTATGTAAAATGTTTATTAGTGTAATCACAAAATAGAAATATAGTTTTTATAAATATGATTGCAAATCTTTCAAAATCTTAGGAATGCACAAAAAGAAATTACAAGTTTAATAATTTTAGAATAATTTAAGTATAGTTTATTTGATACATTCTTGCAGAAATATCACAGTATATAAATAAATCAATTCTTTTCACTATTACCTTCAATTAATTGTAGATTTTAAAACATTACAAGCATCCGCATTTAAGATGTGAGTCGAATTTACAAATTTAGATGCTGTCTACTTCACTTGAATCAAAAGTCAGAACGTTGCATTTTCAACAATATTTGTGTTTTTGTGGGTAAACTATATATTGATTTCCAAAAATTGAGAAATTAAATCACCATAACTCTTTAAAATGTAATTTGAATTTGTAAAAGATCTGAACATGGTGATAAACAACAAATGCTGAAGAAAACAGCATTATGTAAATAGTAATACTACAATCTCGGAACATATCATTGGAAATGAACATAAAAGTGCAAATGTGAAAGAAAGGTTACAAATTTCATTGTGAGATTGTGATTAGAAATCTGAAATAGCCAATTCGTAAAACAAACCTTCAAACATCGTTTGAGTACGAATTGAGATGGAGAGCTATTGAGAGACTAGCGACAAGACGAAGTCGGATAAAAGTAACGAGATGGTAAAATGTGGTTCATAGGATTTGGCAACAATTTGCAACAACGGATACATCTTCGAAGTTCAACCGAATATGCGCTAACTAAGTAAAATTTATAGTTATGCTGCAAAAGGCATAAAACCGCACTTACATTTGAAATCAAATCCTTAAGCCTCTTTCACACTAGACGACTTTTATTGTACGATAAAAAGTCGTCTTATATTTTATTGTGAGAAGTTATTAAAAATCCACACAATAGACTGCTCTCTTTCACACTGATAAGCGATATTTTATCGGGGACCAGTCACTCTCTTTTACACTGATAAACGATATTTTATCGGGGACCAGTCACTCTCTTTTCACACTGATAAACGATATTTTATCGGGGACCAGTCTATTGTGCGATTTTTTAGTAACTTATCATAATAAAATATCGGATGACTTTTTATCGTAGGATAAAAGTCGTCTAGTGTGAAAGAGGCCTTAATTGCTGCATGAACCAGAAGGTTTATATCAACTGTGCCTAGAATTCTACACGAAGGTATCTGTACACTAGAAGACTAGCTGTTTGTGTCCTGCGCAAGTCAACCTATATTAGTAAACATGTGAAGTGGATACGTTGTTTCGTTCACTAAACAACTCATCATTTTAAGTCTGTTCTATTAGCTGATGTATACCAACTTAGCCTCCAAATCAATAATAGGTGTTCTTTGTTTCAGATAACGTGCAAGCCGTTGCAATTCACAATAAACACATGAAAGGGAAATTCACAAAAAAGTAGTTGAGTCTGTGTTTTCAGTAGCATCTGTTTGGGTGAGTGCCCTCCACGTGGAACAGTGAATGCTCACAACTTAATAAATCCATTGATGATGATTATAATTGATTTAATGCTGGTGGAATATGATGATATCATGCTTCAGATTGACAACGTTTTTGTTAAATTGCAATCAGCTCAGATATCAATGCATGATCGATGTGACTAAAATAATTTGTTCTAGGTTAATTCATTTAATGATTTTGCAAATATGGATGAATGCCATACTGAAAAGTAATTTTCCTCTGTTATTACTTTCCAAGTATAGATTATGGATCCATAATCTTTCTCTTTTTCAGTTTTTGCACTGCATTCAGAGAATTCTATATTATCTGGAAAATACATATTTTGAAAATCTATCTTTTACATTATGTAAAGAATTTTACATCAGACTACATTTACAAAATTGTCTCTTGGCATTCTCCTTGGAGCATGTATGCTAATGAGAGTAAAATAAGGAAATTTGCCCTCAATTTTCAGAGTGCATATTCTATTTTTAATAGAAATAAATTCAACTACTGCTTACTAGCTTTCTCATCAACAGATAATCCCACTTTTCTTGCGATATGACACCACAATAAAACTAATGAAATTGATTTTTCTTTATTACACCAAAATTTTGCCTCCTAATTTCCTAGGTAATTATCGCACATATCTTGAAATGATAGAAGTGGTCAATAATGATTTACTCAACCGCTTCTATTGTTTTTTCATTGATGAAAGAGTTCTAATATTTCATGTCACAACACATAATTCTATATTCTTTATTTACTCTGTGTTAGTTGTAAACCCCATAAGTCAGTTTGATATTTTCTTATTCAACATTCGTAACAGGGGACGTTTTACTAGACAGGGTTGTTAACTTAGTTACACCCCCAACATGGATATCAAGGTGCAATTCTTTGGTACCTCATACAACACCCATTTCAAATATTTATATTTTTAAAAATAGTATTTTCCATAAAAATTTGTAAGTTTCATATCAATAAATTTTAACGTAGTAAATAATTCATCCATATTCTTTAAACAAATGTGCGCCTGACATCAATTTTTAATGAGTAAATTCTTTTATTAAAAAAATATTCATAAATTTGCTTTCAACAACTATTTAAGAAATCAAAACAATATAAGTGAAACATGTGTTATCATATAACGTATTGCAAAAATGAAAGATAATTCATGAAAAAACAATTATTACGAAAACTAAAATAAGCTAAAGCAATTGATTTTGAATGTTATTAACACGACAGTTTTTTTTTCAATATTTTTCGGTAATTAATGTTGATTTATTGTTTGACTATGTTTCTCTGATTCTAATATATCGTGTTTTCTTGTATTCATTGAACAATTTTTTTGCTAATTTTTAAAATTACTAATTTTTAAAATTATTTTATTAGTTTATCTTAAAATAAATTTTTTCGTTACTAATTACGAATGATTAATTCAGGTATTTTTGTAGTTAAAATAACATCTTTTGCTAAATACTTTAATAAAATGAATTTCCCGATGTTGGAAATGTATGTGTTTATTAAATATGCTTGTTTTTATTAAACTTCCGAACTCAAATATACCTGGCAAAATTAATTGTAAAAAAAAAAGCTCTACTTTTTCTAGAGTTCTCTCTTCTCAATACAATGAAATAATATACATTCTTTAATTTAACTTTTTTTTAAATTGAACTAAAATTTCAGATTACAGTTAAATCAATATATTTGAGTATTCGTTTTTAAAAGTTTTGGGGTAGTAAATAAAACGTTCGAATAAAGATACAGTTAAATTACACATTTCACTTGAATATCATAAGATAACAATACAATTTTATAGAGAACATTTATTTATCATAAATTCTCCACGCAAGTTAATATGCTTTTTTTGTTGAAAAAATCAATCACTATTGTCCTTTCCTTTAAAAATCTCAAAACTATCACGAAACATACATCATTATATATTATTTATAATATATATTATATGTTTCGTAATTGCTTATATACTATATTATTAATTACAGGCATATGTTTTTTTTTACTTTTCTTTACTTTAATTTTCAAATGTTTATTTCTTGTTTAAAAATATACTATAAATGATTATAATTTTTTAAATTTATTTTAATTTTAATTTTACTGTTTAATAAATAACCATAAAAATGCTATTAAACATATTTAAATAAAATTGATTTATTATTGAAATAAAATTTTTGGGTATTTTAAAATCTCTTGATAAATTACTTAAAGATGATTAAAATATGGTTCATAAAAAAATGTGCTTCTATTATGTATATCTATACAATTGTGTATTACACGAAATTTGTTACAATATTACAATATTTTATCCAAACTGTTGAGTATAAAAAATAAAAATAAAGAAATTCAGAATCTTTTTTTTTTTTTTTTTTTTTGACAAATGTGATATTATTTAGAAAATGATAATGTACTCATAATACTTTTCCTTCTGATGATGAAGGTTTATAATTTACATTAAAAATGCTTTTCAAGAAAAAACGATAAGACTTCAGAAGGTTAGAAAAAGTTTTAGAAGAAAAATGTGCTTTTCAGAAATATAAGTTTGCGATAAAAAATAAGTTTGAACTAAATTAGAAAATAAAGCTTCAAACTTCATTATTTTTTGCTTTAAAAATAATTAAATTGGATTTTCTTTGAAATAAAATGTTATTTCCTAAGAAAAAATTCAAACTTAATTTTTCTGTCTTAAGTATCTAAAAAAAGTAAATTAATAAGCACGTCACTAAATTCACTTTTTGAATATGATAAATGGATAGAAAACTATTTTTTTGATTTTTATCATTTTAAGAGACATTTTATAAATTAAAAGAAATAGTATCGTTCTTTCATTTGATCGTGCATTTATTTGATCCAATATTTTAAAATATATCATATATTTCTGAATTTATTTTACATATTTAACTATATTTAATAATGATTTTTAACTATATTTAAATTGCAATAAATTTCAATTAACATACACCCTTATAATTAACATAAAAATAATTATTCATTGCAATGATAATAAAATTTAATTCTTATTTTTTTCTTTAATTTCCTAATCATGTTCATTAAAATGTTTAAATATGAGCATGAATTTTTTGAAAAGTCAAATTTAGATACATTAAGATAATGACTACACAGCATTAATTTTTCTTTTTAGTATTGTGCCTTAACTTATTTATTTTTCTGCTTAAACATTTTATAATTAATCGATATATCATATTACAAACACGCGAAAGATTAATTACTTAAGAAGTTTAATGGAATTATTACTTGTGCTGATAAATACTATTATATATATATATATATATATATATATATATATATATATATATATATATATATATATATATATATATATAATGAATTTATTATTTTTATCACTTGTTTCAAATTGAAAAAAAAACAATTTTTATGAAAATTAAAAAATATAATTCTATCTTTTCAGGTTTGGACTTATTCTATTATAGAATAGTAAATTAAAAATGTGTTGAAAATTTTTTAAACTAATATTTGTTGTACTAAAATTGGGCATGTAAAAAGATCAATTCTGGAAAATCCTAGACAATTTAAAATATAGTTAGAAGTGGCCCCTGAAAGTCAGCACACTTCAAACAAGCTAGAAAAATATTTTTTCCATAAGAATAGAACATAGATCTCAAGTGTCAACTAATAAGACTAATAATAGCTGTCTGATCCCGCCTACAACACCGGAGTGATAATGCGCCTCCAAGCATTTTCCCTGGCACCAATGAAGATCAGGTTGATTTGTCCAAATGTAATTAACAGCTTTTTTCCACTCTTGAGAACAGCTTCAAATGAGTCAAGGATTCAGGTATGTCTAATGGCCCACCAAACAGTTTAAGCCCAAATATCTCCTTTGACATGTATATCAACGTGGGAAAGTATTTATCGAAAGTGCATATCAAGAAAGGATGAACGATACTCTAATTTGTTAATAATTGCCTTTCCTACACTATAAAGCACTTTATGCCAAGTAGAAAGGTGCTAAATAGAGTTTCAGCTGTCAGATAGGATCCAGACTGTAGAAACAAATTTTTGAATTATAAGAGTAATTGTAACTTTAAGTAATAATGTGATAAAACTAATACATGTAATTTTAAAAGTACTTTGGCATTGATGGCCAATAATTAAGCACTTAAAAATTAAAATCTCAGCTATTTTTTTTTTCCAGAATTTATTGAATATTGTCAAGCAAGTAGATATTTCGTATTGAGTAAATATTCCTCTCTGTTTCATATTAAGTTATCTCATGGAATATAAATGGAGAAAACAGAAAATTTAGAAAAACTGACTTCGACAGACTTGATAGAATTAATTTTCATATGATAAAGGAGTGATATAGTAAATATTTCATTACAGTCTTTTCCTCATTTAAGAAAAAACAATTTTCACGTGTGTATCCTTTTGCAAAGCAAGAAGTTATAAACTATAATTACATTTGAATTTTTCATTTAGAAATTATGAGACATAAATTGAAACAAACAATGCTTTAAATTTTTATTGCATTACGCTGTTCGTATGGTTTTAAAGGCATGCTTAGAATAAATGTATTCATTTAGAGTAAAAACAGAATTAATTTTACTGCCAATATTACCCAATATCATCAATATCAAAAGACTACAATGCTTGTGATAATAAAAATCTGTAGATGCTTTTTAGAAATTTCCCATGTAAATGAACGTACTTACGCAAATAATGCAATATTAAATGCTTCTTTCATGCCACTTTTGCTTCAGCTTTACTCAATCAATTTCTGCTCCAAATTCTATTCTTACAAAAATACTTTGATGTGTATTTCAAGATTTTGATTAGTTCATTTACTAGTTTGTATGCATTTCTTGATAGTTTGTTGGTCAACGATATTACAAATCATTTAAAGTTTATGTTTAAGAAGTTTGAAACTACTTTTCTAAATGAAAATGACAAAAAAAAAATATTTTTTATTAAAAGTTCTAAGGCTGCATTAAAAAACTGTTATAGCGAATAAAACGGATGTTGCATGATTAGAGCTTAGCCTCGAGCCACTTTAGCTCAATCGGTAAAGTGTCGTTCTTGCGATCCAAAGGGCTATAGATCTCTATATTCACCAATAGTGGCTGGGGAATGTTAAATACACTGCTGGCTACCCAAATTGCAATTTCAATAAAGACAAGAGATTTCACAAAAAATTTATTTTGTAGATAACATGTTGACCAAGTATCAAATTATTAAATTTATAGACTTCTCTGACATGTGGTTCTTGACAAAATCAGTAGCCAGAGTAGCCACCACTGATGGAGATCACTACTGCCACATGCCTCGGCATTGATTCAAAGATATTTTGGATGTGTGCTTGGGGTACAGCAGACGAAGCAGCTTCCACACGTTGCCAAAGTTGATCGGGTGTGTGGTCGGGTATTATCCGGTTGAAATATGGCTGTGGGCAAGCCCTGAAGGCAAGGAAGGACAACTGCACGATGACAAGATAAGAAAGACTCCAACACCTCGGAGATGTATCGCTGGCAGTTTAAAGTACCGTCAATGCGTACTAGAAGAGTGCGAGAGTGATATCCAATACCGACCATACCATAATACCTGGTGCAGGAGCAGTGTGGCGGTGCATAACGCAGATGTTCAGCATTCTCTCTCCACGGTGTTTCCAGACTCGAATGCGACCATTGTGATGTTACAGATAGAAACGTGACTCGTCAGTAAAGACCACTCTGCGTCAAGTTTCCATTCCATTCTACGTCAAGTTTAGACGAAGCAATGGGTGTCTTGCGAACAGACCAATCTGCTTTAAGCGGCTGAGCTTTAAAGTGGTTGAGCGATCTGTCATTGCCATGAGCACAATTTGCCTGTCATCGTCTAAGGCGGTTCATTAAGGTGGATGCGATCGAACACGTTAGTCCGTCGTACCCTCCTGCATTGAACGATCACATATCTGTATTACAGTTGTTTGGTTTCGTCTAACACGACTACCAATTTCTCTGAAAGATAATCCACAATCACACTATCCTTCCTCTGTCGAATTCGGATACTTGATCAAAAAATGAACGCTGTTGTCTACGAGGTTTATAATTGATTATTTTTTTTTATGAAAAAACCGCAAGAAAAATCCAACTGTCGAACTTGAAAACGTAAAAATCTCTAAGCCTTAAATAGCACTTTGAAGTGGCGCCACAGGCTCGCATGATCTGTTTCTGCGCTGAAATTCTAATCTCATTTGCATATCTCACTTCCACTAATGCATGTTCAAAATTTCATGTTATTTGCATGCTTCCTTCAGGGTGTTACATTTATGGTGACCAGCAGTGTATAAACAGGTCGACAAGTCCCCTAATCCAAATCAATACCTTTGAGAGTGGCACTCCAAAGAGGTCTAAGAACATTTCTACTTGGTCTCTTCTTCGGAAATAGAAGATCCACAGTTGGCTTGTAGTGCTGACATCTAGTTACATCTGAATGAGGTGGAAATGAACTCTGGAGACTTGACATGGAGCTGTACTACCTGTCAGGCGCAGCAAATGTACGATAGAACTTGACTGGATTTGAAGTTGGTACAAAATGCTAAATAAATAGTAACAGACGTGCCTTAGTCTCCAAATAACTGTGTACTAGACAAAACAAAGGAGCCCAGACTTCAAGTCGTTGAGACACTTATTGGTAAGCTTGGATAACTGACAAGATAATTCGGTTAAACAGGATAATAAGGCTATATCATGAACCTATTATTTTCAAATTATTTTTTTTTCTTTACATATAAAGAAGAAAGGAAAATTTTTATTCAAAATTAAAAGTTAAAAGAATAATAAACTTTTATATTTCATGTGAAAATCGTATAACTAATTTAAATGCACCCTTTCAGGGTATATAACCAGGGTATTTTGCCCTTTTTTCCCCTATGCCTCCAATAATGTATTTTATAGAATTTAACTTATTAAAATATGTACAAAATATTGCAAACGATTTTTTTTTATAAAAAGTCATACAAATTTAAAAATAAACATTTGAAGCAGAAACATATCTTAAAAATGTAGTATTGCTAAAAGTTTTTAAATTTAGTAGCTTTTATTGGAATCGAAATATATATATTTTTTTCATATATTTATTAAGTTATGTCAATCAATAAAAATGTGAGTTGTCACAATTCGTTATATTTCAAAAGTTGTGTTCCTTCTGGATATTTTCCTTCAGGGTAAGAAATATTTCTTGAGTGTCAATTCTAACATTTTATAAGTGAAAAATTCGGTCACCTAATGAAGAAGCTTTACGTTTTCTGAAGAGTTTGATATGCCTGCAAGTAACTGAAGTAAGCTGACACTCTTTCGGTCATATGATTTTTATTTCGTGTAAAAAATGTTAGAATATTCTATTTTGTGTATTGAAAACAAATAACGCTAGAAGTAAAAATAGAAACTGTTATACTAGTATGTAAAAAGCAAATAAAAAGCTTTTTCAGGTATACTTGTTCTTTATTCCTAATCAAATGAAATCTGAGAATTCCGAACCCTGCAATTTGAAAAAAACATTTCAAATATCATTCGTTATGTAATTTGCGAACAATTCAGCACTGGAAAATAAGGCAGTTGTCAAGAGCTTTTTACAAATAAAAATACTTGATTTTTGTTTGTTCATGAAGTAAAAATAATAGAATGTCTTAAATAGTTCCTGCAGTGTGTTCCAAATTCGTCTCTCATTAATTATCAAATTATTGCATGCATTTTTCTAAAATATATGTATTTCCGATCCTTATATTTCTATAAGAAACACACTTCTTTGCTTTGCGATTGGCCTTACATGATCACGTGACTTACTAACTCTATATGTGGATATGGATGGAAAATAATGGCTAATATTGTTCACTGCATACATAATTACTAATATTAATTATATTCATATATATATATATATATATACATACATTCATATATATATATATATATATATATATATATATATATATATATATATATATATATATATATATATATATATATATATATATATATATATATAATAAATACATTTTAAAGTGATAAATATAATATTAAAAATACAATACCCCAAAGAACATATATGTTACAGGAAATCTGACCTGCGCAAAAGCAGATAAAGAGGGATATACCAGTATAAATTGAATAAAAACGTAAAAAACAGTAAAACTAGTAAGACAAAATTTGAAAATTACTGAGAATATACAATACAAAGAATAGGATTAAAGCATAGGGACCACGTCTTCATCAGGAGAAAGATGGCCAGCTATACAAATTAAACACTCTTTTCTGACATTCACAAAGAAGAAATGTCTGAAAGATCTTCAAGCAAAGAGTGTTTGTATTAAAAGGAAGAAGCATAAAGATAGTTATTTCAAAAATTAAAGTAAAAATATATTTATCAAAGAAAAGTAAGCAACCCATAGTAGAAAAAACAACAGATATAGTTTCAAAATACCAATACCAGCAAAGAAGAACCTATTTAAATATTGGAATAAAGTTGCCAAAAGGAAGTTCAAAATGATGTAGGTGTTTTCGGGATTCTTGTAAGAACTTTTATGTCTGTGTGTGTGTGGGTGGCCCTTCTGTAGTTGTAAAAACTATGCATTACTTCAATTTTATAAGCGATACTTTACTTCCTGTATATTTTACAATAAAATTGGTTGGAATGTTATTGATTTTGAGCTGATTAATAACACGTTTTATTTGATTTTTAGTAAATTTATGATTATTGCAGATACTGTAAATGCGATTTATTTCATTAAATATAATATTCCTTTATACTTTTAAAGAAATATTGGAGTTCCAATATATTAATTTATTGATCTTAAAATTAAATTGATTCATTTTGTCAAAATTATCAACATAAGTGATTGAATTATTGTTACTGATAAATAAATCTAAAAATCCTGCTGTTATATCAAATAAATTAGTTTTAATTAGAGAAAGTTCAATGGAGTAAATAGATTTAGAAATATCTTCAAAATTTGAATTATTGAAAATAATAAAATCATCGATATATCTAAAAGCAAAAGGATAATGATAAATAAAACTTTATTCAAAATAATGTAGAAACAGTTTGCAGGAATGCTAGAGAAAGCATACTCTCTAGAACAGATTCAAATAGTAAAGTCAAATGAGAAATTTATTTTATAATAGGTTACAACACAAAAATTATGAAGTAAATGCATTTTTATAAGTGCTAACTATTTTAATTAATGTTTACAGTTTTGTTTCAAATGATTTTAAATATTTTATCTAATTATTTTTTACTTAAATAAATTTTAATTTATATTAAGTAATCTTTGGGTAATATAATATGATAAATTGATTTTTATTATTATTTAATTTTAATAATTTTTGAATTTTTATGAAGTTTTTTATTTTTTATCCGATAGATGGCAGCATTCATAAAGATAATTAGTATTGAAATGCTGATTTTTAAAATAATTGTAATGAGCACCAACTGTCAGTGACGTAGAAAGGTGGAGATATCCAGCTCTAAAGCGAGAAAATAATGGCGGGGTTTTTTTTTGATATGCATTTATGTCACAAAAATGTTAATAAGTCAGATATTTAAACCAGTCTTTATTCACAAATTTTGAATATTGGTGAAGCGTCCACGATTTAACATTATCATGTGGTGCTCCTGTATGTGTGAAATGATGTTCTTTCACATTAATTTTAAACTTAAAAAATTCATAAAAACGAAGAATTGGTTTTAATATAGTCTTATTTCTGAAACAAATATCATCTATTACTCTTTGAACTATTAAATAAGATGACGTTTACAATATGCTCATTATAAATTATTATGTATTGCTCCATAAAATGTAAAATAGGTAAATATTATTCTGTAACTTGACAATATCTCGAAATCTAGAGGTTAACTTTGTCCTAGGATGACAAAGTCTTAGACTAGAGGTCCTAAATGAAAATAATTGCTGCCACGGAATAGAGACAAAGTGCAAAGTAATTAATCATAACTTTCTTAATTCTTTTCAATATTGTCTTATGTTTTAGTTAAGCGTTAAATAATGAATGCAATCCGTATTGTTGGACAGTTAATGAATGAAAAAGACAACTGCATAAAAATATGTGCATCAGCATCTTTCAAGCATTTTTTTCTTTATACTTTTTCAACTATATTTTGTTACAGTAACGAGAATTTCAGTACATAATTTACTTAAACTTAAAAAATACTTTGAATTTTTTTTAACTTGTCTGTGTTAATCAGAATAGAAAAATACAGTTTGAAAAGAAAAATATCTTCTTCTTTTATTGCTAATATCAGAATGTTGGAACAGGACGTTCCATTTTTAAAAGTTATTTGAAAAAATCATAAGGTTTAAAACAAAATGTGTACACGAAATATTTTCTTATAATTTTACTAAGAGACGTCATAATTTTATGTGAAAGTTTTCTTAACTTTTACTGGTAAAACTTTCTAGTTTTTCTAAAAACATTTTTTCAACAGCGGGCACTAGGGTGTCGAACCCTTGCCACAACAAGGCTGGAAACCGCTACTCATTTTTCATTACCCAGCGGGCACCTGTGAACCAAGTCACGGAAGCGAGTAGCGTTGCCCGCGTCATACCACCACAAACCCGTTTATAGGGTGGGCTACATTCATACATCATCACATAAGAAAGGACAGAGAAACACAGAGGGAACAGAGAAAGAAAGTAACATCCATCCCCAAACCGGGATTCGAACCCGGGACCCACATTCTACGAAAAATAAATTTTCGTGTTAGTTAAAAAAATTGTTCCTCAAATTGCTCTTTCAAAATACATTTTATTCAGTAATATATGGATTTGATAATTAAAAAAAAACTTTCAAGTAAGGGAGATAATGAGAGATGTGTATCTTACTTAATTCCTATTTAAATCTTAACTTTTTATGGGTACGAAACATAGGTTTTATGTACATTAAAATGGCATTTTAAAATTATCTCTATTAAAAAAATACTTTAACAATTATCATTAATACAAAAATATGAATACGAGATAAAATATAGACATGTAATATAATTACACTAGTAATGTAAATTATATTTAAATTATATAATGAAATTGACGTCAGTCTTATAGAAATTTTCATTAGAATTCTTAAACTACACCTAGAAATCAATGTTTCCAATGATGAATAATAACTGTAGCATTTCATTCTTGGAATTGTTTTATTTGATGAAAGTTTGGAAAACAACAAATTTCCTTTAAATAAAATGATAAAATGTGTATGATGATGCATTTCCTCTCACATTTCTCGATAATTTACTTTTATAAATGATTTTACTACAAAATCATAAGTGATTTGACATTTTGCTCTTTAGCAAAAACTAAACCAAAAATCAAAAGATATATTTCTTTTAATTAATAAATCATATTGCAATTTTTCATCGGCTTCCAACATAGATAACGTGAAAAAAATATGATTCATTTAGAGCCTAAGTTCCCAAAGTGGTCCTGGTGGACCCCCAAGGGTATATAGGTGACCACACGAGGGTCCACCTAGATGTGAAAAGAAAACAGGGATTCACGAGTTGTAAGTGGGGTCCATGAAAAATTTTCTGGTTTTCATAATAAAGAACAAAAATTTTGGCTTGGATTTACCTGTCAACGTAGTCAGGTAGCATCATCCACTAAGTAGGCATTCAAAAATATTCGAGATTCAGTTCAAACACAGAATTGAATAGAACAATAGATAATAATAGTACAAGAGTATACAATAGTACAAGAGTATACACCACATGTCGAGACTTGCAAAGTGTCGCCCGTGCGCCGTCTCATTAAAAGTATGACTATCTTTCATTGTTGATTTACATTTCAGAATTCATTGTTGATTTTTTTGTCAATTGTTGGTTTTTTGTAATAATGTTTATAATTTTGTATAACCACAAGTATTATTTTAATAAATAGGACACAAGAAAATGTGTTACTTTTTTTCTTAACACCCCCAATTTAGGGTGATATTTTTTAGGAGTTTTGGGAATACAGTAGAAATGCAGCAGCAGGGGGTCTACCGAAAATAGTAAAACTTTAAAAGTGGTCCACGAGAAAGGCAAGTTTGGGAACCCATGATTTAGAGTCGTGAACTATGCTAGACTGATTAAATAAAATAAAACTGGGAATATTAATATCGATTTTCAAGTTATAAATCTCAATGAGTCATTTAAATGTATTGAAAAAATAATTAGTTCATTATAAATATAGTTTGTCTGTATAATTATTGTCTATCCTCTAGAATAAAGAAAAAGCTTATCGTTTTAATCTCAAATATTGAAATAGGCATTTAAACTAGTGACATCACATTCAGTTGAAAAGATTCTCTTTGCTATTTTTTTCTGATTAAGAGTCAAAAGGGGCAAAATATTTGCATCCAATATACTGATCCTCAACGAAAAGAGTAAAATCTTTTGAGCAATATAAAGTGAGGATTTTTCTTCCTGGAAACGTAATTCATGCGACGAATCAAAAGATAATTATCTTCAAAAATTCTACGAAAATACATAAACTTAATTTCTTTACCTTATTATTTACACTATCAATTTCCAAACATCTCTGTTTATCTCTCAGAAGTTTTAATTTTAAATCGAATAGGGTTTTCTATTTTGACTGAGATTTGTACTCAGTCAAAATAGAAAACACTATTTGATTTAAAATTAAAACTTCTAAAATTAAAATTTGGTATAAATGAGTTTTATTTTCTGTTACGTAAACACACTTTAAACTTATTCATTAACACAGAGCTTTTGCAAATAGAAATGCATTAATGTGATCGTATAGTTTTGAAATTTAAAATTTAAATTCTTATTACTTTAAGCTGTTAATTTTGATTAAAATTATCTAAGAATTATCAAGTAATTTTTATTTGATTTAGAATTTTATAACGGTTTTCTGTCCCACCTTATTTTGAAAGATTCAAATAATTTTTGACGAATCAAAACTGATCATAATAATTATTCTAAAGGATTTGATTAAAATATAGCTTTAAAAGTGTCTTCATGTATAAAAATGCATAAAGTAAAAAGTATCTTCAAAATAATTCTGATCACTAAAATTATTTAAAATTTATTTTTTCGTAAGTAACTTTCAATAATTTAAAATTTTACACTATTTTCGCCTTAAGTTATATTTAGATAAGATTATTTATAACAATTAATTTATCATAAAAGCTTGTATATCAATATTTTAATATAATGTTCAGCCATCAAAATTATTTTTATACAAAATAGATATTTATTGTATTGTTAAAATTACTGATTAAGAATATAACATCATAAAATATAAATATTAAAATTTCTTATTTGTGTAAAAATAAATATTAAAAAATTTTATATCAATGAAACACACTAGTTTCATTTAGTTGCTCGGTAAACTTAATGAAGAATTATTATAAATTATTTTATAAATTTAGGCTACTTGATTAAGAATATTTCCGACAATATCAAAAAATGTATGTATATATAACATTTTGCTCAAATTCATGCTTTTTAAAAGTGTTTATGTTATAAGTTTAAGTAAAAACTCTTTTGCTTCTTTATATGAATGCTGCATTTTACATTGATATTGCAATGACATAAATTAAATTTCAGAAGCCAAAATAGATGAACAATTAGTAATAAAGGATTCCTCTTATTTTGAAAATGACTGAAAATAAAAAAAAATGATTTTATTCATATTTAAAATAGTACATTAACAATGTTGTTAATTTTGATTTAAATATGTTTACAATGGTGATACACTTTCCGCTTTATAAACTCTTGATAATAAATTAAATATGTATTTTAATTTCTCAATATTACACATGATTCAAGATAATTTAAAGTTTTTTTTTAATTAAAAAATAAAGTGTCATTTTAAATTCGGGGTGATAAAAGGGAATGAATAGAAATCACTCAAGAACTGAGTGAGGTTATTCAGAATTCTTAAAACAACATACATTACTGAAAATTTTAATAAAGATGAATTTAAATACAATTTATACAGAGCAAATGAAAAAAAAAACATTAACCGCGAAATGTTATGTAAAAGAATGAATAAATTAAGAAAAAAATATTGTTATTGAAAAGTCTAAAAATTTCCTTAATTTTAATAAAGTTAAAAAAACAAAAACTACAGTTAATGGAACTCAAATTTGGATTAAATCAAATGAAAGACGAAAGTTTCAAAGCTTAGTAACAGAAATGGCTCACTTTCTGAAAGCAGAAGGGCTTGCACATCTTTCAAGCGCTTTGTCATGTGATATACGTTGTGTATCAGAAAGATCTCTAGAAAAGATACATAACAGTATAATCATACGGAGGACCCCATTTCTTAAGTGATTTGAATTAAATAGTGAGAAAATATAGCAGCTTTTCTTTAAATATTGGAAAATGTCATTGGGGCCTAGCAAAGGTAGGACAAAGCAATACGTTTAATGAATTTATAAATTAGTTGTAAAAGTATCGAGTAACTAAAGGAATGAATGTTAGCAAATCAACTAAAATACGAGATCAATAGAAAAGAGGAAAGATTCATAGCTTAATGATAATGGCATAGTTTAATGGCAATGGAATCTCTCTTTTATGTTGGTAAGAGAAAATCGATGAAAATGAAAATCTTATAGATTTAAAATAAATTACAATATGTGGGCGATGACGCTCAACGAAGTTTAGTGGTTGTGCATCGTTCTTCAAAGCGTAAGGTTCCAAGCAATCAAATTATCCCAAACAAGGTTAAAAATTGGAGATGAATATCGCACTTCTGCCTTCATCATGTCGGCACAGGTTTCGAGAATTTTTTTGGATGCACTCACATGGAACACGTGAATACGGACTAATTTCTATGAAAAGTTCTTCAGAGAGGCATTTTCATGCCGTAGGTATTAATGCTTTATGTGGATTTCAGACATAAAGGTTATCCACTATTCAGAATTTAACATTCATACAAGGTTCACCTCGACTTAATGGCAAGACATGACACCGCAGAACGAAACGTTTCTGGATCAATCTCAACTACTGTTGAACAATGAGAGATAGATAATGCGCTTCAGACATCAAAATTAGCTCTTTCTCAGAGTTTACTTTTTGTGATGCGTGATATGGTTCATCTATGAAAAGGTCTTACGAAAAATCTTTCCCTTCGAATTGGAACCTCTTGAATTTAAGGGATGGATCCCTTAAGGATGGATCTTCTTAAGGGATGGATCCCTTAAGTTTTGAACACTGGAAAATTAATGGATTTTTTTGCCTTTACCAATCGCCTTTCTTGTGGGCTTTTAGGAACTTTTCTGTTATGTTTACATAAAAGTGAAGCCATCAGTCTATTTATTCCACTACTAATTGGGAACAGGAAAAGTAATTAAGTTTCATCACATCTCGTAAAATTCTCTACTATGGTTAGTACCAAGCAAAACAAACCCTCTCTGATAAATTAAATACTTCGGTTTTTGAACTTCCGAAAAATTCTTCATCAGCTTTACGCTGAAGAATAATCAGAACAGTATACTACAAGGAAAATGCCATTTTTTAAGTTGTGGAGATAAGATGACCAACTGCATGCCGTTGACTTCTTTAAGAATATAATTTTTTACATATGATTATTGAATTTCCATGATTAGAAAAAGCTGAAAAAATAGCACTGTGCGTTAGAAATTAGTGTTAAGCCATTCCTGATATATAATTTGTGTGGTATATGCACACCTTTAGTAGTAATATTCTTTAAAATTAATTTACATTATTTTACACACATTACTATACATTACTATGTACAGAAAAATCGAAGCAATGTAATATATATATATATATATATATATATATATATATATATATATATATATATATATATATATATATATATATATAAGGTAGAGCAATATATATATATATATAATATAAGGTAGAGCATATATATATAAGGTAGAGCAATATAATGAAATTCAAAACTCAGCATTTTTCGACAGGTTGAATTTCCATATTTTCCAATGTGCTGTAGAATCTGAAGGCAAGAATGTGTTTGATGCTGTTTGTTAGGGGAAGCATTCTAAGGTTTTTTTTCTGGTAAGATTGCTTCGAAGGTATGGCTCTGCTTTAGCAATGAGCCTTAAAAATTTATTTTGTTGTCTTGTTGCTCATGTTGGTGATGTATGCATCAATTGGTGCAGCGTATGTTATAATGTGTCTAAGGCAGAGATAGGCAAATTTTGTCAGTTACTACCAAAAATTGAAAAAAAAAAAACTTTGGCAGTCTAAGATAAGTTTTCCTAAAATTTAAAAAACAATATACGAGTATTGAAATTTAAACGTGTTAATGAGATAAATAAAATTGCTAATTTGTTTTTAAAAATTCTTTATATTGAAATTCGAAATTAGCTGTTCTGATTCTGAGAAACGAGGCTAAATGTTCAAATATGTGTGTACTTCTGAAATAATTATTTCTAAGGTTCATAGTTGAGAACACTTGTTCAAATACATAAGATGAAGCAAACATAGTACGAAAGTGACAGATTTAGTGGTGGGGGAGTGATAATCTATGTTGGTATCTCCATAAATGGAGATGTCAGCATTGACGAATATCCATATTACTATCCATAGAAGAATATACATTATTAGACTTAAGTCTAATTGAAGCCATTTCATCCCTTGTGCCATATCAAAAACGTTTATTTAAATTGGAGATTATAACACGAGAAAACAAAACATATAAATTCATAATTGCCTAGATAAAATATTAAGTTTATGGTTTGTAAAATAAATTAGTAAATTCCAAACCTACGCAAAACTGCAAATAAATAAAGAGTAAACCAAATGCCTTAATTGAAAGACTTATGTAAACCCTTGGCTTTGCAAGCTTCTTTATAGGACATTCTAAACTTGGGTGACCCTTCTGTAGTTTGTATCAATCTTACTTCACTCTTATAAGCAATGCTCTACCAGCCAAATAACAAAACAAATTAAAATATTACTATACATTAGAATGTATTCCAATATATTTTATTTGTTTATTGATATTATTAAAATTATTAACATTATATTATAAATTATATTTAATTGATTAAAAAAAATAATTTTATAAATTTTGATTGAAATATTGGAATTCCAAAAAGTTAGTTTATTTACTTTAAAATTAAAATCATTAGCATTATCGTAAATGTCAGTATATGTATAGTTTTCTTTTACTGTAATAAAAGTATCTAAAAATTCAGTTTTTAAATTATATTTATTTGTTTTATTTAACTTAATTTTTTTAGGATTGACGCTTTTGTAAACTTCGTAATATTCTAAAAAATATGTATATATAATGTGAAAAATGCAAAATCTAAAAACCTTTCTTTACCTTCTAACATTTCACAATCCAAAGAGACCGGTTTTTCATGGAAGGACGACACAATGCCATCTTTCAGCTGCCGAACTCGTTCGAAAATACACTCTGCTCCATGCTTTCGTGTGATACAGTACATTAGAGTATTCAGTTTGCATGGACTGAAGAAAATCTCAAAATTACCTATGAGTAAGCTCACAAAATGGAATGGTATTTGCAAGCTTCACGACTGCATCAAGCACGAGTTTCATATTCCAAGCAGATTTGCACAGAGTATCTTGATGTATAACACAATGCAGAAAATAACATTGTTCTCTGTATAGTTTTGATTAAATGTCCAAGAAATATAAATTTATATCCCTGTCATATTTTTGGTACTCCATCGGTTGTAGTATTACATATATTTGTTGTAGGCACTTTTAAAGTTAAAAAGCTTTTTTTAAATTCACGAAAAATATCATATTCCTTTGTAGTTCTGTTTAAAGCATGCATATATGACAATTCCTCTGCTGTTTCGAAATTCTCATTAAAACATTAACCAAGTGATTTAATGTTAGAATATAACACCCAAAATACAAAAGATTCTTCCGCTCTCGCTATTCATATATTGTTAAATTTTTATCGAACTCGAAATAAAAAGCAGAGAAACACTCCCACATTCACAAAAACCACTTGAATAAACGCAAGGTCAGATCGACCCCACTCTTGAAGGAGAAAAAGACTGAATCATCCACTTAAGGCTTTTCGCTAGTTTCTCTAACTAATAAATCTTCCATATTTTGTAGAAAATACCACCCAGAGAAAAACTGCCAATTGAGCATCGAAGAAAAAAGAAACAAACTAAAAGCTTTGGGCAGATGTTTTTTTATGCCTTGGTGTAAAGCATAGAATTAAAGATTGCACATCTGGACTGATTTGTCACATGTGTGGAGGGAAACATTACCAGACTATTTGTTTTAAGAGTGGTCTAAGGATAAAAATAAGAAGAGGTTCGGAAATCAAAAGTTGAGCGATCAATAATTTCTGCGGTTTCGCATGATGAAAGAAATAAAATATTATTACAAACATCTTGTGTAAAAGTGAAATCTTAAATGCCTAATTAATTACTCGTTTATTGTTAGATAGTGACTCATGTGCTCATTTGCTTGTCAGATACTAGGTGACAAATTAAATCCCGTAAAAATAAGAGATGAAAAATTATCTGTTAGTGAAAAGGCTATGCAAAAAATTTTTCCACACATAAATACCAAAGTTTAAAGTTTTTATAAATAATACTAATTCAGGGGTATCATTTATATCCAGTGCTTTTCATCTATAACTATGGAGTAAAATTTAAACTCGCCAATCTTTGACTCTATTGTTATGTCAAATATTTCTCGATGGCTTAAATTCTTGAAGTAGTTTTTTGAAATAAGCTTACAGTCTCGAAATTATAAATTATTTTTCTTGTCTGGACATAAAATTATTTCTGCCTGGACATGCATAGCTTAACTCCTCATCACTGAGAGCTTTATTGTTTTCAGTAATATGATACAATGTAACTATTGTCAAACATGCTACAATGTAAATTGCATGCATGTGTATCTGTTTCTGTCATGCATACGTAGAGTGATGTAGTTTATCTTCTTGAAAAATAATTTTGCTGCCTGATAATTTTTATAAGGATTTTCGGATTACATCACACATTTCTTACTTTCTCTCAATAATTTAATAATTCTATATATCTGAAATAAATTGTAAAATGCATCTGAATCCACATACAAAATATCCTGGTATAAAATTTCAGTTAGTAGTATGCTTCTTTGTCGACGATCGTGGTTTGAGAAATTCATCTTCATACAAGAATTAAGGGGTACTTTTCCATTATATCCTCGCTTATATTTCTAATGAAATGGCATGTTTCTTAACGGAGAAGCAAATATAATCTGAAATTTAACATATTCCAATATCCTGTTAATCCAATGAGAATTATAATAAAGTGTGTGCAATCATGATCTTAATTGGAACGAAAAAAATAACTACTAAAGTAGTTGGGTAAAAAAAAATAAAATTAACATGAAAAATAAATCAGAGAAACGATGAGTTAAATAAGGATTTTTATTTATAACACATCACATAACATTTAACATTTTCATTTTTAATAAGGTGTGTTTCAAATTAGCGATGAAAATTGTACTTGCTTCGTTTGCATCATCCACTAGTCCTTAATAACCAGAAGAAAAAAAACTTAACATAAAATGACATCAGTACTGACAATCCTATAAAATATCTTTTGTAATTTGAAGCAGATGAAAATTGAATTTTTCGTTTATAAATAAGAAACACGTTTTAAAGATAAGCAAGTTTCCTACTTTCACACACACAAATACAACTCTATTCCCCCTTCTCTCTCTCCCTAAACATATGTTTTCCTAATTTTGTAAATCTCTTCATGATTTTGCAAAATACAATTCAACAGTTTAGCAAATTGTGACAAAAGTATCTGCAACGAATTCCAATTCCAGTTGTTTCTTTCATTCCAGTTGAGATACGATTACGTCTCTTTTATTAAAATTCTCATTGGTTTAAAATATCCATGATGTCAGATAACGTTTCATCTACGTCATACATAATTAATTACATCTCACTGAGATAGCGTCGTAAATCGGACTTCTCGATGTCGAGTTGGGAGTCGCTCTTGCCTTCGGTTCAACAGTTCGTAGGTTCGAATCCCACGTTAGGTATGTATTTCTGTAGTGGTTCGCGGAATCCACTTTAAACTGTAGGTCTCGGTCTAATTAACCATCTTGTGCAAAAAATGACCGTTAATCGACAAACAAATCAAATCAACTGGTGGACGAATTTGCTGCCTGCCTTCAAATCGCATTCTTCGAGCGGCAGCAAACAAAGCGAAGTTCACCGTTGAATGTCTGAGTGCCTTCGTAGATGAGGAGAATTCCATTTATGATTTTTACCAGTAATAAAGAAGTATTTTTTAATTATGATTTTTCTGTTTGTAAAAGTTTTCGAAATCATGAAAATTATCTATTGTTCCAAATAGTTAGTTTTCAAATCTTTAGTGATATTGCTTTAAAAATTTCCTGAAATTTCTTTCTCATTTGTGTCTTTGACCGATTCAAGTTTTTTTGCCTGGCTCTCCGACTCACATACATCTCTTGCGTCATTTCCATTCTCTTAAAATCTGTTTAATCTTGTCTGATTTTTTTTTTTTTTTTTGCGCTTTGATTTGATGAACATATTTTGCGTAAAACGTTGATTGTTACGAGCATCCGAATCCATGATTCCAGAAGTCGTTTCTAATGTCTTTGAACCAAATGCCCTTAACGATAGTCGAATTGATTTGGACATGACACGCATATCGAGTAAACGACTCTATTTCTTCAACTTCTTGGAATCAAAATTAAAAATATTGTTGGAAGTTCATTTTGTTAAAAAACGATTTCTTACATAAGGACCAAAGCATCGGTTTGAGAATTCGTTATCCATTGATTCAAGACATTGACACGTTGACAGTAAAACAGAAGAAAAAGCAAAATGAAAAAGACAAGACAAAATAACATTTTATGGTTAGTTTAAATTGGCTAGGATGATTAAAATTTTTTCATTTATTTTATATTTAGTCAGTGCATAGTAGTCAGCCTAATATAGGTGCTGTTGTAAGATTTCTTTAAGGATCTACAGATTACTTGCTTACCAGAAAGATTTTTTTATCGATAATAGTGGAAAATGTTTTAGTTTCATAAGAGAGGAAGCCCAAGAAACTCTTGAGATTTTACTCCGACAAAAATGCATTTATAAGTCAGAATCACAACATCTAATCTCAGTAAAAGTTTACAACTGAATACCTCTTCATTCTTTGGCAATTTTTTGACGCCAAGATAGGCGCCAACATATGACTAACAAAATAGAAGCTGCACAAAAACTATATAAAGATGGGATTACCAGAGTTTCCAGAAATTAAGGTTTATTGCCAAGATGTATCACCAGACTAGAGATACTTGGTTCTTCATGAAACCTCAAATCTCTAACAATGCCTGGAATGTCATTTTATATTTAAATGTACCTGGTTTTGTAAAAAAAAAAGTGATTTTCTTCATTTATTAAGGGAAGAGAAAAATGAAAAAAAAAGTGACAGTTCACTGTCTGAAATCTTTCCTTTTTATCGAGCTATATCTGTGTAAGCGAGAGAAACATTCACATATCACACAATTACATGTGTAATCATATTAAATTTATGTTATGTGCTTACGTATTCCTTGGCTTTAGCAATCCATGCAGAATTTTGGCCTCCTTCATCAAATGGCTCCACTTCTTCCGACTCTACAAATTTATCTTCCAAGTTTTGATCTTCATCTTTTCCAAATCCTCCTCCCCGTCAACGAACCATCACTTTGTGGGGTGTCCAATATTTCTTTAACACACTCTAGTCTTTCTCTCTATTCATTTCCTTTTACTTCATTTTCTTTCTCACCAGATGTTCCACTAGAAACCACTAGAGTGGCGCGTCCCCTAGTGGTGGATAGGAGAATGCCTCGATCAGATTTCCTTTGGGTCATAGGAAAGTAACAAAATACCTTTCGTGGAAAAAACAGGTTGAAATTATACCTTTTGTGGTTCTGGTAACCATTTTTTCAGGAGAAATCAATCAAGGTATCAAATAAAACAATTTCACGGTTGAAAAAGGCCACTACGTTGGCATGAAGATAAATGTAGATAATATAAGGACATATGTGAAATGTAGAAATTATCCTGAAGAAAAACTCTTTCCAAGCCATATTTTCAACTGTCCAGAAAAACTATCCTCTCTCCAAAACATCAGAAAATACCCATTTGAGGGCAATTTCAATACAGAGAATATAATGAAGCTGGCTAAATCCATCGTTAGCAGTCACGGATCTAATTGACTAAGTGGACAAGATACCAATCAAACCAGATGTTCGCGATTCAATTAACATTAGAAATATGAAAAAATGGCAAAACTTAAAAGATTTGTAAGATGAAATATAATCTTTTTAATAAGAAAACTATCTCTGTTATGTATTGGAGTAAATAAATGTAATTTGAAAATTTTTATTAAGTTGTTAAAACGTATAAGTTTTTATGTATGCACAATCGCCAAAAAATCATGTAGTACGCGTAAGTAGACTTTTACCGTTTATTTCATATGTATTATCTTGTCCACTTAGTCAATTAGATCCGTGACTGCCAACGATGGATTTAGCCAGCTTCATTATATTCTCTGTATTGAAATCGCCCTCAAATGGGTATTTTCTGATGTTTTGGAGACAGGATAGTATTTCTGGAGAGTTGAAACTATGCCATAATCATAGTCAAAAGACTATTTCCAAGAGAATGGACTCAAGTTTTAAAAACAACATATTTTGCATTTTCATTTTATTAAAATACTCATTATCTTGTCTCATGATTTTCGGGTACTGAAAGTAAGAGCACGGCACTGTAACTGCACAAACAATGAACTTTTCTTAAACTGTAATTATTATTGCAAACCCGACTATAAATTAATTTACATCATTGTGAATTTTTCCTATGCTTAGTTTGTTCTTCACGACCTAAATTCTTTCATTTACAACTACGGTTCAAGTTATATACTCACTAATTTTTTTGGTAAGTATGTTATAATTATTAACATCTGAATACTTATATGCTGTAATTATTGTTAAAGAAATTATTGTGGTTATAATTATCACTATACAGTAAACTTGCATACGTGGGAATTGCGATTTCCTGCATTTAAACATTAATTTAGCCATTTATAAGAATTAAAATTTCATAGATTCCATGACATAAATTTCAATTATTTATCATCGAATAGAGTGTCTGAATCTGATAATCTAAAATAGATTGATAGAAAATGTGTAGAATTTTCCTTTTTTCTAAGACCATTTTACTAGAAATGTGAAATCGTTAGGAAATATCATGCTCTCTTAATAATTAATTGTATCTAATTAAGAAAAAAACATAATGTGCATTAACTTACAGTGACACTACTATGAAAAGATTAATAAACTTTATGTGTGAAATCAATACGTGAATATGTATTTGAAAACAAATTGTCAAATTTAAAAGAATCAGATAAAAAAGTTTATAATTGCAGGAAATTTCATAATAGAATATTAATGTTATCCTAAAAGACACACACACACAAATACACTGAAAACTTAAAATTGAAAAGAGGTGTTTATTTAATGATGTGAAATATCTTGCTTTACAAGATTTCATTATAAATTCTAGATAAAATCTGTAAATTTAATTTTTATATCTTTATTTTTGAAATATTAGTAAAGAAATGAAGCTTCTAATTTCTAATACTTAATGGAATATTTAGCTTCTTGTAAAGTAAGAATTGTGTAAAAAAATTATTATTTTAAGTTTACTATCTATAACTTATAAAATAAATTTTGTATAAAAGAAAAGTCATATAATTTCCAGTAAAGTAATATTAATGTTACAAATCAATTAGGTTATATTTTCATATTATGCTTATTGTAAGAAGCAATTTTTTCTGCATTCGTATTTTAATAACGATTATTTTTAGGATATGGTTTTCCAGTTTCACTGTTTACCTATTCTTGTTTTCTAATTAATCATAAGTTGTTCTAAAATTTATTTTTAGTCAAATTATTAGAATTCGTGTATTTGTTCTGGAACTAACCTATACGATCTGGTTTCAATGGATTGTACAAAAATAATAATCATCATTGTGGAGAATTAACGAAGAAGTTACATTCATTACCGATTCCATTTTAATTAGCAACATCATAAGATTCGGTGCATTTATTGATAGTGCTTTCGTTTTTACCACAGCACCAAACTAATGACTTCCTGTTGTCAAATTTTATCTTTGTTTCTATATCTCTTAGCAGAAATGGGGAAAAAAACCTTTTCCGACGTTGCATTCAGAAAAATGACGACCGACCTGTAATCTTAATCAAGAAATCGTATTAGGCAACAATAATTGGATTTTTGCTTTTGTCAGCATTGGAAGGGTTATCTCTTTTTGTGGTATGATTTGGACGGAAATTACATTGGAGTGTCTTTGGTAATAGTACCTTCAAACCGAATGGAAAATTCGATTATCAAATGAAAATTTCCTTTTTCATTAAGCAATTAATCATATTTATCGAACTTGAAACAGTTACAGAGAATTTTCATGTATTTTTTATCAGCTACTAGTTATAATGTTTATATATTGATTCAAAATAAACCACAAGATAGTAAAATAATACAAAGTGTTCCACTAGCATAGGCATTTTAAGAAATGAAATTGGTTCCATTAAGAATATTTTTAAATGATTAAAAATTCAAAAATGTTTAATTTTTTAATGAGTTAAAATATTCTTAATGATGCTTGTATCATTTTGCCAAAATCTTAAATCTCTGATATTATTGCAAGATGTTGTAATATTTTACTCTAACAATATTTTTTTAAAAATTATATGAAATTAAAATGACTTCTATTTTTAATAAATAACTCCTATAAAAATGCTTTGATAACTGATGTACTTAATAATATATATTTCGCGATAATTTTAAAAAATATTACAAAATATCTGAGATATTTTTTAATTTTCGTAAAATATTTTACTAAAAATAAAGCAGAAAATGTTTTTTACTAATATGTTCTAAGGAAACAACAAAAAAAATATCGCTTCATAGCAAAGAAAGAGAAAATTAAAAATCACAGAACTGAGTAGTTTCTCTAACAAAAAAATGGGTGTATTGCTTCGGGGTTAAAATTGTATTTTGAAAAAAAGCATATTTTACTATTTGCTTAGTTTTATTAAAAGAAATTATTTTTATGAAGGAGGGAATTCTCAAACATACACCAGCAAAAATTATTTGAATGAGTTTTTAAACAATTGAAAGTTCCCTTCATTTATAAAGTTATTAAATATTGAATTTGGGATTCTCTTCATCTACAGTTAGTTGCATTTCTTATCAGTGTCTTAGTTGGAAAAAAATAAACTCACATATGCAGAAATGGACACAAACAATATTATTTCAAAACTTTGGAAACAAACTCTAAATATTATTCTTTCTAATATCAATATGGAAATGTGAGAAGAAGAAATAAGAAGAGCATTATATTTTTAGCAGCTTAATATTTTTTCATCAATGTATAAAGTATATTTTTCATTAATGTAAATTCATAATTTAATAATTTCACTTATGAAGTTATTAATTATTAAATGTAGGATTCCCTTCATCCGTATTAATTACATTTCTTATCGGTGTCTTAGTGGGGAAAAAGTAAACTCATATGCAGAAATGGGCACAAATAATACTATTTCAAAAGTTGGGAAACTAACTCTAAATATTATTCTTTCTAATAACAATATGGAAATGTGAGAAGAAGAAATAAGAAGAGCATTATATTTTTAGCAGCTTAATATTTTTTCATCAATGTATAAAGTATATTTTTCATTAATGTAAATTCATTATTTAATAATTTCATTTATGAAGTTATTAATTATTAAATGTAGGATTCCCTTCATTCGTATTAATTACATTTCTTATCGGTGTTTTAGTGAAAAATTTGCAGAAACGGGCAAAAACACTTCTTTTTCAAAACTTGGGAAACAAATACTAAATAATTTTCTTTTTAATTACAATATAGAAATGTTAAAAAAATCAGAAGCTTAATAATTTTTTATAAATGTGAAAAGTATTTTTCATTAATATGAACATAAATTCAGAATTTTTCTCAAAGATTACGTTAAAAGAAACAATTTTAAGAGAAGTTAAAGAACCACAAGCTTCTTTCTTGATCAAGACTTCTGGAGTATAATGTTACATGACTTAAATTAATTGCTTCGTAGCAAAAGCAACTTTACAGTGTGATCATATCATTTTTAATTACGTTTTAAGCTCTGTATGAACCAGTGCAAATCAAATTTGGGAAAGTAATTGTAGCTTTGATCTATATAGAAACCGAAATCATGATGTAAGTTTCGCTTCATTCCATGGAACCGATATCAATTCAAACTTTGACTAATTTTAGTTTGATGAACAGAATAAAGATTTCATTCATATCGACTTATGTCACCGAACTCTAAAAATTGTTTGTTTCGTGGAAAAATAATATAGAAATTAATCTAAAAGAACTGTCAAAGCGCAAGAATGTTGCAAAAATCCAATACGTCGAAATACGTTTTGTTCGAATGCAATGCGAAATCGAATCGAATCGAATCACCAGATTCATGCAGCAATCGACCATGTATAGTGAAATAAAATGAAAAATTGATTATTAGCTAAAATTTAAAAATATTACGTGAATTGTTATATGTTATAAATTACGAGAGAAAAAATATTATGTTCGATGATAGAATTTATTTTACAATTTAACATTTTGAATCAAATTCTCAATGTTAAGGATAGATTTCAATGTGAAATGTGTCATCACAAATAGATTTTTCAAGGCCGTTTAAAGAAATGTATACAAAAAATATTTTTTTAAAGATAAGATGAGTCTAAAGCGTTTCTTGCTACATGTTGAATATTACTTTATTGAACAATTGTCACTAATCAGAAATTTTTAACATTGCTTATTTTACAAACTAACCGTTGACGAAAATATACATCTAAAACTATTGTAGTTGGTAAGTATGAGCCTAAAATTATTCTTGTAAAATCAACACAGAGTCACTAATAACGTAAGCTAAAAACAAATATAGATGTTATTTATATTTTGCTTGAAACAAATTTTGCAACAAATTGAATAAACGAAATTTATTCAGTACATAAAAAATACATTACATCATTCTGCCATAAGTTGTGTTTTATGTGAAGCTTTATTTGTGTTTGTTTGCAAATCAAAAATAGGTTTAAGAATCTTTAAGTTAGTTTTTATTTTTATTGACAAATTGATCTGTATAAAGATCTATAATGTATAATTATATATAGGTATATATATTTATATATAATATATATATATATATATATATATATATATATATATATATATATATATATATATATATATATATATATATATATATATATATATATATATATATATATATATATATATGTATATATATATATATATATATATATATATATATATATATATATATATATATAACAATGATTACTGATCCAACGTATAGCAGAAATTAATAGAATATCAAACCCATAACAGAATACCAGCCGAAATGAATGTCATGATTCTGAAACAGTTAAGAAAGATATTGGAAAAGAAATGTTAAAGGTTTCAATTACTACGGAATAGAATATTGTGAAGTAAACAGTAAAAGGCTCTCAGTTTTCAATGGATGGGCTCAGAAAATATTCCCGGTACTAAAGGGCATTAAGCTGGTTATTGAACAAGAGAAAATGTAATTACAGAAGTAAATACTAGAAAAAGATAAATTAAAACGGTAAAAACTGCTATACTTTTCAATGGAAATGTGGCAAAAATATTTTATTTAAAGAAATAGTAGACCACAAGTATGAATTTCATTATTTTTAACATTTATTTCAATGAATGACACTCTATTTCAGCTTCAGTGAATGATTCAGTTCTTGTATATACCTAAAAAATGTGTTTCTAATGATATTATACAATTTAAATACAGAAAAGAATTTCATTAATGTAATAGTTCAGTATTGGAAAGATTTTAGAATTACAATAGTTCATTTTTGGAAGAGTTTTCTTGCATTCTAGTTGCCGAATATTGCAAAGATTTATATTGCATTTGCATTTGCAGCAACTCACGTAATTTCAAATGGGAAAAGTCAAAATCCATCTGCAGCTTAAAAAGTGACGAAAGCTCTTATAATTAAAAAATGTTTGTAAAAACATCTTTAAACTATAATTTACTTAAAATATTAAATGTTATTTATTCAGTAGAACTTCAATTATCCGAATCTTGGGACATGACCTCATTCGGGCAATCAAAAATTCGATTTGCAGAATTTTTTTCAAAAAAGGGTCTATTTTAATTAATTACTGTACGTTAAAAATGAGAGAAAAAAACTATACATATTTTTAAACAAAAAGAACTTTTAATCAATTAAATGAAAAGGCAACACTTTTATATGTTAAGGTCTTACGACTGATCTACATTAATATAGTATATGTATACAGTGCTGGAAATGAAAGTCATTACTTGCTGAACATCTCGATCAGAATAAGCTGATTCACTGCCTTCATACGTTTTTAAGCAGCCAAGTCACGCATCCGCTTGGCAGCATGAAGTTGCACATGTTTACACTCGGGCTGAAGCTCCATCAACTTAAAATTAGTTTCAAAGTTGGCAAATTCTTCACCAGCTGATATTCCCGTGTCTGCTTCAATTTGGACATTAAAGTCATCTTCTTCCTCATACTTTCGGTAAGTTTATCATCATTTGCAGTTTATAATTTCGGTTCTGACTGTTAATCCATTCTCTTACATCTTCAGCACTAACTTCTGAATAGTCAGTAATTTTCAAAGAAAAGATTTTGAACTCCTCAAGTATGACACACCATTCTCATCTTCTCCTTCTTATCTTATTTCTGCTTGAGTTTTTTCCATCTTCTCGATTTTCTTCTCTTCTTCATTCTTTTTATTTTTCTGAAATTCGGAAAATGATTTGGATAATCAGTGATTCGGATATAAACGGATTTTGGATTGTTGGAGTTCTACTGTAATTACCGTACATTATATTGTTATATTACAAATAAAGCCTCATCTTCGAGCTTAAAAATTACATGCCGTAATATATTTCAATGAATTACATTTACTTAGTAATAATGATAATTCATTGGTACTTACTAATAATAGTTGGTAAATATCTCATTAACGTAAAACATTTTATCCTTATCACATTTAACAGAAAAGTTATTGTTATGAATAACTCGTATCGTTATTTTCAGTCATAATAATAATGAAGTATCTATCACTTTAACGTATATAATTTAGCATAATTATTACTTTAACTATACAGTTAATAATTTTTAAAGCAATTATTGAAGTTTAGATGTTTACATACTATCATGAAGACATTCTGGCCAGAATACATGTTTTCTGAAATGAACAAACGGTTCAGTTTTCACACCTAAATTAATAATAGATCATTTATTAGTTAAACTAGAACATGTATGTTTGATATTCATAAATAAATTAAATAATCTTAAAAAATATTTTGTTAATAAACTGAACTTGACTGTCAAATTTTATATCAGAAATCTAATTAAGCTTGTTGATTCTGCATAACACTCTATTGGCTCTGAATAGGGTAAATGCAAATTAAATTCAACAATTAATTTCATCAAATACACGCCGTCGGTTTTACATTAAAAAATAATAATTGTAAATCGAATTTGTAGTGTCATGAGGGATATGCTTAAAAAAGCATAATTATTCTCTGCACTATTTATTCAAGATATTAAGAATAAATATCACACACACACATATGTAAACGTATAATTTTATGTATTATCCTTAATAGTAACTAGATAAATGAGAGATTAAAAATTCAGTAAAGATCAATTACTTATAAATATATTTTTGAAAATATAGATATTTATAAAAATATTTCACTTTACTAAGCAATGTGGTGAAAGTTCGTATTCATATATTATAAATCTAATTTTGCCTAAACATAATATTCATTAACAAAAGCATTTTACTTCAACTGGTATACAATAGCATGTCCTAAAGTAAAGAGGAAGATAGGATATAACATTTCCTTTTTGTAAGAGTAATTACACGATTACTTAACGTTCGAGCTCTGTGGCAATTATATCATATGTGACGAAATACGCTTTAAAAGTGAAGTATACATTAAATAGTTTACAACGTCAGTCATTAGAATACGATCTGTCATTTATAGTCTTCGTTTCTTTTAATTCTTCTACTTACGAGGAATTTATATAAGTTGTGTCACTTGCTTAAATATACAGTGGTGTGTTTTCTGAAACATAATAAAATTTATAAAGCCCCATATATCTTTACATGGTTAGTAATTAAGCCACCCAACGTGTCTAGTGGTCAGCGTGCCTGACTGCGGATAAGAAGGTCCTGGGTTCGAATCCCAGTTCGGGCATGGATGTGCTTTCTCTCTCTATCTATCCTGTCCTTTCCTTGTATGAATGAGGTGTGAATGATTGCCTACCCTATAAAGGGGTACCTATGGCATGTATATTGAGCAAAGTCGTACTTTCACCTTCATGGTGCTCTGATTAAAACGAAAGACGCTCCCAATCGACTTAAATTCGCATAGCCAAGGCAGGGCGAGCTTGGCTTGTCCAAGTGTCATTAGTAACAACAACAACAGTAATTTTGAAGGAATAACATGTTGCTTCACTCAGTAGATTAATAATAGGAAAATAAATTAAAAATAATCTTCACTCGTTACATTTAAAAGAAAAATAGGAAATAATGTAACTAAAATTATTATTCTAAGAAGATTAAAAATAGTTCTATTATAGAAATCGCTCTCTCTACAACATTAAAGAAAAATCAAAAGTTGTTTCACCAAATTTTAATTAGAAGTTACCATTAATTAAGTGATGTTTATTTAATTATAGTGATTAGAATAATTTTAACGAATGTAATAGCACTTAGGTAACAATACCGTGAAGAAATCCATTCAAGGTAAACTCGACTTCAAAAGCTTCTGAAAAGAAAGTTGAATGAAATACAACCCTCTTCACTCCAAATAAAACAAGTTTTTCAGGAAGAGCAGTGTTTCGGAAATTACAATGTTAGTGACTTTTGAGGATGTCGCATTTTAAGAGGTCCATGAAATTTCCGTTGATTACAGTTAAGAGAAGAAGAAAATTTAGGAGAAAAGATTTATTTTTGAAAAGTTTGTTTCACTTGTGATGCAAATTCAAAATTTCTAAGACTCGCAACATTCAAATAACTCTTATCTGGAAATCCAGTATTTCTCACTAACAATTTAATTATATCACCGACAGAATAAATAAAATTAAAGAAATAAGACAAATAGGAGATAATTAACATTTTCGCACATTCAATATACATATAAAGCATATTAAAATTATAATGCGAATTGCAAGATTATATATAAATATATGGAATTAGAAATCTCGTAAGCACAAAAGCAGCTGAAGTAGAATCTCCAAGTAAGTAATTTATAATTTGATAAAAAGAACAAATTGAAAATCCAATATATAACCATCATTTTAATAGAATAACAAATATAAATGGAATAGTATGACAATACAACCATTTTTATCATGGAGGTGTTGACCCTGTTTGTACAAAGCATGACATTTTTGCAAACTATATATATATGTATATATGTATATATATATATATATATATATATACATATATATATATGTGTATATATATATATACCTTCTATATATATATATATATATATATATATATATATATATATATATATATATATATATATATATATATATATATATATATATATATATATATATATATATAATATATATATATATATATATATATATATATATATATATATATATATATATATATATATATATATATATATATATATATATATATATATATATATATATATATATATATATATATATATATATGTTGTTTGTTGTGTGTGTTGGCTTATCCTCTTTAAAGATCTGACATTTGTCAGATCAATTCCATTAAATAATTGACAGTTAGAAAGTCAATGACTAGCAAGGTATTTGAGGATAAATCCTCCCGGGAAAATCCAACGCAATCCAGAATAATGTTTCGGTGAGGCTGGATGCTTACAGCATTTTTTACAAGTGGGATAGATTTTTGTACCACGTTCACAAACGATAAATATTTTAGATATCCACATGAGAGAATCTGGCCAAGGCAGTCTGAGATATTCGGTCACATTTTGTATCTAGAAGAGTTCCAGGAGATGTTCCAGAGTACCATTGGCGTGTTGGTGGAATTTGTCAGATTGAATTAAGTCTAGATTTTTCATTAGAGTAAAGTTCCTGATATGTAAGCGATGAACCAGTGGGCATATCTTCCTCACATGCCCTCTTTGGCCAATCGATCTGCGGTCTCACACATTGCCACTAATATTTATATGGGATGGAATCCATTGCAAATATCCAACATGTTCTTGGGAGATCATTTTCAATTTCAGGAGAATAGATAGACTTGTTTCATCCTTTATAGAGGACCAGTCACTGAAATGTTGCAATGCACTGCAGCTGTCTGACAAAATCCAAAGTTCTCCAAAATCACAGTTGCTGGAACTGTCAGGTTGACTGAACACATGTCAGGGTTACGTTGCTTTAGCGTGATTTCAGACTGAGGGGTTCTAATATAGACTCCGCTCCCAGTACAGTCTTTTGTACGACTACCATCGGTATACATTTGCACTGCATCGCAGGGAATGCAATTAATACTTTCTAGTGCAAATTGTCTAAGATGATCTCCGATGTGAGTTTGCTTCTTTGCAGTGGAATTCAGATCAAGGTGAAAGATGACTCTTGGCATTCTCTCTGAGACACCAAAACAAGGTTTCAATGATTGAGGTTCGACATTGCACGAAAATAGGTTTTGAGATTCTGTCAGGCTAAAAGGGGTGAATTTCTTTAATATTTGATTATTGTGCCAATTGTGTAAATACAAGGAGGTACGATGATGTGGGCCGTAGCTATAGATTTTGTTAAAATATTTACCTAAGTTAACTGTTCTTCTAAAGTGCAATGGTTGTAAGTTAGCCTCGTATAAAGCAATAGCTGAACAGCAGCTATTTCTGAGTCCTAAGATGATACGAGCGGCAGTTATTTGTACTCGTTGTTGAATATATACATATACATACACACATACATACATACATACATACATACATATATATATATATATATATATATATATATATATATATATATATATATATATATATATATATATGTGTGTGTGTGTGTGTGTGTGTGTGTGTGTGAGTGTGTGTGTGTGTGTGTGTGTGTGTGTGTGTGTAGTGTGTGTGTGTGTGTGTGTGTGTGTGTGTGTGTGTGTGTGTGTGTGTGTATGTATACGCACTACTGGCCATTAAAATTGCTGCACCAGGAAAGCGGCACACCACACACGTGAAATTTGCATGACAGGTAGAACTTGCTGTGATATGCTAATGATTAGATTTTCAGCTCATTCATACAAAGCAGGCGACAGTAGCGACATCTACAATGTGTATAAAACCAGAGATTTGACAGCAGTTTACTCATACTCAATTTCCGTTTCAACGTTTTTTTCGGCAGAGAAAGTTGTTGTAATGCCTCATGTAAGAAGAAGAAATGCCTATCAGCACGTGTTTGACTTTGATCGAGGAAGGATTATAGCCGACCGGGATTGCGGTTTATCGTACCGCAATGTTGCTGCTCGCGTCTGTCGAGACCCCATGACTGTTAGCAGAATATGGAATCGATGGGTTAAGGACAATCATACGGAACATCATGCAGGATCTCAGCGACCCCCATCACTAGCAGCAGAGAAGACAGACATCTTATCCGCATGGTCACAAGGGATCGTACAGCCACGTCACGAACCCTGAGTCGAGAAATGGAATCATTTGCAAGGCAACAAGTTTCTGCTCGAACAGTTCGACGACGTTTGCAGCAGCATCGATTGTCTACACGGCGACCATGGCTTCGGCTACCATTGATGCTGCGATCACAGACAGGAGCGCCTTCAATGGCGTGATCAGCGACGAACCTGGACGCGGGAATGGCATCACGTCTTCTTTACAGATGAATCTCGGTTCTGCATACAGGACCATGATGGCCACATCCGTGTTTGGAGGCATCGTGGAGATCGCGCATTGCCAGCTTGCATTGGACATCGCCATACTGGCCCATCTGCTGGAGTGATGGTATGGGGTGCCATTGGATACACATCTCGATCACCTCTTGTTCGCATTACCGGCACTTTGAACAGCAACCGTTACATTTCCGATGTGTTAAGGCCCGTGGCTCTGCCCTATCTTCGAGGCCTCCCTAATGCTTTGTTTCAACAGGATAATGCACGACCGCATGTTGCTCGTACTGTTCTGAACTTCCTTGATACAGAACAGGTTCGACTGTTAACCTGGCCAGCACGTTATCCTGATCTGTCATCAATTGAGAACGTGTGGTCAATGGTTGCCGAGCGATTGGTACGCCATCACTCACCATCCACTACTGTCAATGAACTGTGGCATAGTGTTGAAGCTGCATAGACTGAGATCCCAGTACATGCCATACAATCTCTGTTTGACTCCATGCCTAGGCGGATAAATGCTGTTATTGCAGCCAGAGGTGGCTGCTCTGGGTACTGATTTCTCAAGATCTATACATCCTAATTTCCTGTAAATCTAATCACTTGTTCTTTCCACTATAATGTATGTGTCCAATAAATATCATTCTGTTATTTGCATTCCTTCTTGGTGTATCAATTGTAATGGCCAGTAGTGTATATATATATAATTTTCTATGATAGACATTTACCATTCAAATCCATGTTTAATTAATTCTAAACGATCAAAATTCGCAGCTTAACTATATTTGTATTTTATAAATAAGAAAAATTGACCACTGAGAGGGTTGTAAATATACTCAGCTTTATAATTTGCTGAATATGTAATGAAAGAATTTAAATTTTTATACAAATATGATAGTTATAAAACAATTAGGGCTTTAGTATATCTTTTTCTTGAAATTTGTAGCTTTAGGAAACTCTAAAGCTCTTTTACATTCACTTCAAATATGAAGCATGTAAATTTAATTCCTTTTAAATATTTTTGTTGATTTATAAATTATTGAATTTATTTACTTCTTTTTAAAAAAAAGTCAATGAAATATTGGAATATGAATCCTATTCTTCATGGTGAAACAGCGTTAGCAGCAGTGGCATTGCTTCCATCAAACTTTGGCATTTGTTTTTATTACAAAGTCAGATTCTGATCAGTAATATGTAACTTAATCACAAACTTTAAATAGAAATAACGAAGCAATTAAAATGTAGTGCTATTGATAAACAATTTATCACAGTACGTTGGAGAAGTCTTTACAAAATCCGGAAATTGATATTCATTCTTGATACATTCACTACTCATTTTTGAATCACAGGTTTTAGTCCCTCTTTACTAATATCAAAACAGTTGCAAACTTTAAAATATTTTATAACAATAAATGATCTTGTACAAAATATGCTTACAAAATTTTAATTTATCGTTTGAAAGCGCAAAAACTGAATCTGGAAAATATCATTCCGAAGAATGACGTCTTACCAATGTGCTATTTAGATACCATAATGATTTGTCTTAGCAGCCTTATGCTGTTGTAAAACATTTTAACATCATTGTGTTAAAATGATTGCAGGATTGTTCGATCATGAATGAATTTCATTTTATTACTAAAGGAAAAGTATATTACTATTTCATAAATGATTTCATGATTATTTTTCCTAGTAAATTTAAACTTTTGTTTAAAAAACATTGATTATTTTTTACAATTAAAACAAAGGGACATTAACAATGCTTTTCAATTCCTTTTATGAATTATATTTATGAGAAAACTGCAAAAGTATGTTTTCAGTGAGTAAAATAATTTAGCCATGAATTTGAATGGTCATTCAAAATTTGGAGCTTCTTAAAAATTTTAATGTTCTTAAATGCTTTGCAAAATCAATTTTCTTGGACTCAGTGCCTTCATTTGTAATTAAAGTAAAATTGAATATTAATTTCCTTAAGAATGAGAGGTTTTTTTATCAGGTTGAATTTCTTTTAGAATTAAAAAAAATATATCCTGTAATATATCGATTTATGGTATATTTATCTTTGCTATATTAGTCCCACTCTTTATCGCTTTCATTACTAATGAGCGAAGATAAGAGCACACTTTATCGCTAATGAGTTAGGTTAATTATGTACCAAAAATAAAACTAATGCATTTTTCTCACTTTTGGATTACCATTTTAAATTGATGTTAAAAATAACCTAAAGGCACAAAGAAATGCATCCTTTACATTATCGGGAAGGATTGGTTAAGTAACTAAATGCGGATACTTCGAAATTTAAGTAATGAATAATTAACTGATGTTTGAAAATAACAAGAAGGAATAAGCACATTCATCGGTTCGAAATACATTTTTTACCACCAGGCATATCAGATATCATGCATTATTACAAATATGCTGGATTATTTTTTGCTTCTTTGAATGCTTTTAGTCATTTGTTATTTTTCAAGGAAACTGATCTCAAACAGTTGTTATCCGTCTCTTTAATTTTTAAATCGAAATACTTTGGCAAATATTGATGACTGAATATATTTTCTTAGTTCAGTATTTCTTCTAGATCAAATTAAGGGAATAGTTCTTTAAATATAATTTAATTAATTAATGTATGTCACACACTATCACTAAACTTTCCTAAGAAAGGATTCCTATAAAACTGTCTATGTAAATCATTAGCGATGTTTGCAAAGCTGCTACAGAATATTTACGTAAGAAAATCATATAGAGAGAGAGGAGATAGAAATATTAAAGCATTTAAACTTAAAAGCAAGAGAAATTAAAATTAGTTGAAGTACACGAAAAAGTTTGAGATAGTATCATTGAGTTCTATTGAAATAGAACCGAATAAAAAATAAAACTTATAGATTAAAATATAAATGCGCATTAAAATAATAATAATAATCTTTTAGAATAATTATTTCAAAAAATACTCAAGGGAAAATTTTACAATTCTTTTTTAAATCACAAGCAAAATAACTAGATTTGAATTAAGGTAAATAGTGTAATTTTACCACTCAATAATACCTAGCATTTTATTCACAAAATTATGTGGAGTAAAATTATACAACATTAACTTTTTTGTTTCACAAAATGACGTAAAGATTGTATCCCGCTCTTTATTTAAATTGCAAAACAATTTAATTTTAAAGAAAATAGTGTGTGTAAGGAAATTGTAGGTTAGCATAGTTGCCATTTTTATCAATGCAACGTAATGCGGTGGAATTGGATTAAATTGTAACGTAATGCAGTGGAATTGGATTGAATTGTAACATAATGGAGTGGAATTGGATTGAATTGTAACGTAATGCAGTGGAATTGGATTGAATTGTAACGTATAATGCAGTGGAATTGGATTGAATTGTAACGTAATGCAGTGGAATTGGATTGAATTGTAACGTAATGCAGTGGAATTGGATTGAATTGTAACGTAATGCAGTGGAATCGGATTGAATTGTAACGTAATGCAGTGGAATTGGATTGAATTGTAACGTAATGCAGTGGAATTGGATTTCCAGGAATTTATTGTATTGAGATAGATGCATGTGAAATCGTAACTTACGAGTCTAGTGTATCAGTTTATTTGCCATAAAAATAATATACACAAAAAATCTTCCAAGCCATATTTAAATTGTCGCTCAATTAAGATAATATTTAATTTGATTAAATACAATAATGTATGATGTTATCAGGGAATATTTTAAAGTGGACGCAAAAAAAATTTATAATTCATATATAGAGTTATTTATCTAAAACTAATAGGCAATGAGATATTGCGATACAATGAGACTATATTTAGGTATGAAAATTATCTGATATTATCAATAAATTCAAACTGACGATGCAAACTAGTACCTTATATCTTAGGCACGCAAAATAGAATCTTATGTCTACAAATCATTATCTTATTTACTGGAAAAAAATATTTAAAAGTAATTTAGGATTTGTTTGATTAGTTCAACCATTTGAATCTTTTTATGATAAAGGTATATTTTAGTAGTACTTGTGAATTTCGAACTAAAGTAAATACCAAATTTATATTCAAAGCTGATGTTGAACCCAGATTCTAAATGAACAGAATTACTAGCGAGCTATCTTCTATCTTCTTTATAATAAGTTCGTGATGAAAATATTTTCGGTAACAATTCAATTCATAAGGAAAAATTTACTCTTACCTTATTCTTCCCGGGATTCAGATTCAGAAACATTCTATCTAAATTCTATCCACGTGATCAAAGTAACATTCTCAAATATCCATATTTATCTATTTACTATTAAAAACATTATATGAGGACAGATTTATTTACAAGAAATTATTTACAAGATTTAGTTTCGGTGCGCACGCCTTTGCATTCCTTACGGATCAAGACATAGTAACATTGTATATTTACATTTTTTCGCGTGGGAGTATGGGATCTCAACCTGATGTCATCAATGCTCAATTGGCAAAGAGGGTTACATTATTTTTTGATAATCACTAAGATTTCCAACATCCTCCAGCTTTTGAGTTTTTACATCTAAGAAAACTCACAAACACAATATTCAAATTAAAATCTTAATCAATTCTCAACATCACAATAAAAATTAATAAGTTTCAAAAATAAATTAATACACTTCAAATTATAAAAAAATATCGAAATAACAAAAAGTTTCAATTATTTATAAAATTAATTTAAAATACAAAAATTTTCTTAACTTTAAATCTTAATGTTCTTAAGATATTTCATAAAGTCCAAAGATAAATATATTTTGCTATAAAAAAAGTTCAATTCAACAGTTCAACACAAGTCTTTTTTATCTGTTATAACCTCCTAGAATATTGAGCGGTTCGTTCATCAGCCTTGTCGAGAGGATCCTTTTTATGTCCACTAGTATCAGAGCATGTAAACTTTTTCCCAGGTCTTTTATTTTCTTGGAACACTTATTTTTCATTCACACCAATTTCGAAAAGATATAGTCTCAACACTGGACGTAGAGCTACTCCATTTTTAGTCTTCAATTTGAGTCGAATATTCCCATCAAGTGATATAAATACTTCGATCACCTTTCCGAAGGGCCAGTAATAACTTTTCATGTTGTCACTGGATATTAAAACAACATCTCCTATCTTAATGGGTGGTGAGCTTCTTACTTTTCTTTCAAACTGCCTGAGTTGTCCCAAATATTCTGAACGAAAATGTTTTCGAAGATCCTGCCGTTGTCTCTGGCGATAGACATACCTTTTATTTACAGCTTTATTATCCAAGAAGTCTAGGTCAGGTGTACCAGTTTCTTTGATCTCCTGCAAAAACATATTGGAAGTAAGAGGTTCAAGGTCATTTGGATCCTCACTCATATATGTGAGAAGTCGTCCATTATCGAGACCTTCACAAACGCATAAAATAGTACTTAATTCTTCAAAGTTGAGAGATGTTTATCCCAAACATTTCCGAAGTATTCTCTTGATTACTCCAATCAAACGTTCCTAGAAGCCGCCACCCCAACCATGGTGCAGATGGCGGAATAAACTTTCAATTAATTTGTTGACAGTGCTGTATTTTTCTACTGCATCTCAGTTAATTGTTTTGATAAGATTGTTCGCTCCAACAAAGTTTGTCCCCTCATTTGAGTAGACAATAGCCGGTCTTCCTCGTTATGCTATAAATCTCCGGAATGACTGTAAAAATTGTGGATAGAAAAGTAGTCAATTCTAATTGAATTGCTCTAAATACAGCACAAGTATAAATTACAATCCAAGATTTCTGGCTTCCTTTGAGGAAGAGTGGTCCAGAAAAGTCAATTCCAATTATTTCAAACACCGAAGGCGCTCTGAGACGATTTATTAGTAATGGAGCTGTTGGAGTTTCTATTGGGTGTGAACCAAATTTTCTGAGTGTAAGGCAATTTCTGATAGCCTTGCGTACAGTTTTCCTATATTTCAATATCTCAGATAGGTCATTACTATCTGAAAACCTATAACCAAGAGAATACTGCTTCTATCGAATTAGTTTTTCGACAATTGGATGCTCACAAGATAATATAATAGGAAATTTAAAATTATCTAAATCTTCTTTCAATGAGAGTATAGTCTTAATTCGGGAAAGATTTTTTTCATCCAAAAAAAGTTTAAAACTTCTGAAGTATTTTATCTTGTGGTCCTGTGAAAAACTCTCTCACTTCGTTAACTTTAATAATATGAAATCTCAGATCTATTGTTTTATTCTATAGTTATATTTTCAAATTTCCTTTAATCCTTTTTCACCCTACCATTATCAAAAAATCTATACATCAACGATACAATCAAGAGAAGTTTAAGATAATAGGAGAAAAGGTAGTACATTTTTTCTTCTTTTTCTGTATTTGTAACACTAATAACTGTTTTTCAACATTAATAATTCGTCGGGAAAAATATCACATGTAGGCCATTCTTCAGGAGTGTTTCTTATCCAAGCAGGTCCAATTCACCAATTAGACTTACTTGGTTAAGTTTTCCACTCTACATTCTGGAGATGGTAAATCAGCTGGATTCAATTGTCCAGAAATGTGATGCCAATCAAAATACGAGTTTCTTTGACACAAAAAAAGACGAATATTCAAAAGACGAATTTCTTTGACACAATTGAAAGCAAAGGTATCCCAGTTTACATTCTTTTTAATCTAGTATAAAATGCTTACGCCGTTTTGTAGTTTTTATTTGTTACTGTTGTTGGGTTTATGGGGAGGCAGATTTATGGCACCTTAAGGCTGCCAGAATTTTGGGGCTCAAACGAAAGAAAATGTAAAAAAAAATGGATTTAGATGGAAAGTAACTGCTGTGATGAGAAAAGCTCTGAAAAAAGACTCTTGCTCTCTCATTATTTTATAGTTTGTTGTGCCTTGTTAAATAAATTTGTTATTGGATTGTTGAAGAAGATTGGTTTGTCTCATTTTTAAAGAATAGGAGCACAAACTAAACGCTTTAAATAGATAGAAAAAATACATATACTGGAATCAGACCAATATTGTGTAGTTACTTTCTTCATTCCTAAGCTCTCTTTCACAGTTTGACAAAGTCTTACTGCTATATTACACGCTAGAAGCTCTGCCTAGATACTGATATAGATTTAATGGGAGCAGCCCTTGACCTAGCTTATAACATTTGGCAATCTGTAGAATTTGGCACTTCACTTCCTAAAAATATACATGCAGCAAACGCCTTTTCTGATGCATCGTAAAAGACGTGCGATGTTGTATTTCCATTTCCTTGATTTATGTCTAAGCATCTAGGTATTGAAATGTCATTTAAAGTTTTCAGTTGGTTTTTCCACTTTACAAATTTCTTTATCATCCAAGGTGGCAAATCAGAATTCCAAGATAATTTCATTTGCCAGCATTCCTGTAACAACAGTTTTGGTATTAAAGTTGTGGAGACAAGTGTATCCAATAGGATCAAAAATTTTGTGAACAGTTGAAAAAATAATTCTTTTAGTAACTGGTTGATCTTCTAAAATGGGATCAAAATCTCTCAAATTAACAGAGAAAGTATCATTTCTATTTTCCCATTTTAAACCCAAAATAGGAACAGTCTTGTTTTCTGTTAAGTCAGATTCACTTGGTTCTAAAAGGGTATGCTCCCACCCTCGTAAATTAAATTTTTCTGTACTAAGAATTTCTTGGGATTTCTGAATAAATTTCACTAATTCTTTTTCACGATTCACATTATAAACACAATTGTCCTCATAAAAGGATTTCAACAGTTTTTGAACAGTTTCTTTGTATTCAATAGGAGCATTACTCAAATGAAATTCTAAAGTAGCTGCTAACAAGAAAGGTCTTGAAGAAATCCCCAAAAATACCCTTCGATGTTGAAAAATTCTTAACTGTTCTTTCTTTCCATTTTACCATCACAAAACTTTAAATACGGCCTATCAAGCTCATCGAGCTCAATCTGTAAAAACGCCTTCTCAATATCAGCAACTACTCCATGTGTTTTTCTATTCTAAATCTATTTATGACAGAAGGTATTAGTTCCACCAAATTGGGACCTTTTTCTAAGCAATTATTGATTGAAGTCGAATTTTTATATGCAGCAGATAAAAATTCTTCTAGCTTTTGTTGTTGCGTTTTCTTTGAAAATAGGCCGATGGGGTAAATATTATTCAGGAAGCGAGCTACGCACTTCCCTGTTCCAACCAGTCTTTAAAAATACTTTCGTATTTTGTAATTATGTCTAATTTCTTCAACGACTTGACACAATTTACAAGTCTTTTCTCAGAAATGCCCTTACAATTTGTCAAAAGGGGATGTTCTTCTGACCAGGGTAATCGAACTTAGTACACATTCCATCTGAGTCCCTTAGTGACTGTTTGGAAAAAATGCTCTTTTGCCGATTGTTCTAATTATTCTTTAGTTTTTCTTTCTGTTGGATCTTTTATACCAAGTGTATCTAACTTCCATAAATCTGAGATATTAGCATTAGTAATATGACGTGATAAAACAGAATTTGTATTGTCCTGATTTTCTATTTCACTGCTCTTTCTCATCAAATTCCAACCTAATCTAGTTTCTACACAAATCAGTCGTGATCTAAGTTCTTTTATCCCCCCCTCTGAGCAGCTTGCCAGCGATATTAGCCCCAACTAACAAATGAATTTATAAGAGAGATAATTGATAGAATAATTGATCATCTACTATTCAATTATTAATAATAATTGAAGCATAGTATCAGTTAAGTATATTTTATGAGAGTTATTTATGAGTAATATTATATAATATTTTTTAGTTATTTGTGAGTAATATTTTATGAGAGTTACTGTAAATAAGAGGACAATATTACTCTAGAAATATTAGAACAAATTATTCCTTGATTCAATACCTCAAGATTATAGTGATAGCTATTATCCACATTACTTAAGAGAACCAAATATTCTTTATGATTTTCAGTTCTTTCAATTCCTCCAAATAAAAAATGCAAAATAAAATCTTCATTAATAACATCATATTCCATAAATTTTTCAGAATATTTTGAAATATAAGATCGCTGTTAACATGTATCAATGAGATCCCGAATAAATTAATTGTTATTAATACCGCGAATTTGAACTACTAAAGTTTGTAAATAAACTTGCGGCATATGTAAGTATGAAGAAGTTTCCGCAGCAATTTTTTCTTCTGAAGCTTCTTCATTATTTTTATATTTTCATAAAATTCTTCATTCATTTTAAACATTACTAATAAATGTTGTCCATGACATTTCAAGCATCTAATTTTATTTTTACAATCACGCGTAGTATGTCAGGAATTAAGATGTTTGACATCGAAAGCAAATGCCCTTTTTTAAGAGTATTTCTTTCTTCTTTTTTGTATTACGCAAACTCATAGCATATCTACAATCCTGACTTAAATGAGATTAACTACAAAACGCACACTCACTGACCTCTGAGTCGAATCCATAAGTGTTTCACCTAGCACTATTCAATAAATCAGCGGGAGAAGCTTTACTCCTACTGGAATGAGGCAACGATTTTTTGTTTGTGTTTTTGAAACTAAAAGGCAAGCGCGCAATTCTCAGTTTCTGTTCCAACTCAATAACTTTTTTAAGGAAACTTAAGAGCGGTGGATTAATTTGTCGTTACCAATACTCTCGGTGGTGACTAATTCACTCTGATAATGTTATAAGAAGATATAATAAAATTGCTGAAAAACTATCCTGAGTGATCTCAATTGCCCTTCTAGAGTATCATAAAGTCTACCTAAAGAACATTTTCGACCCCGAGAAATCGAATTATTTATTACCAGAGCAAGTACCTCTCTTATCCAGACTTCAATCAACAAATCTTCTCTTCCAAAGCGCTGCTTCAGATACTTTATGACTTCTTCATAGTTCTTTCCCGAAGGGAAAAAAAGATTCTTTTAATTGTCTAACAGGGGTCACTGTTGATTGGATTTAAATATTGTAATGTATCATCATCCTCAATATCTAAATCTTGGTATATCTTCTAGAACTGACCAACTATTGGAGCCAGTTTTTAATATTACCGTTGAAATGTTTTTTTTTCTTTCTAATTCTGGCTATTTAAATTTTTGGGGGGAGTTAACATTTTCAAAAGAATTCTTTAATGTTAGATTTTCGGCTTATTCAAAATATTTAACCGTCTCTTCAGTTTCATAGTGGTTTCTAGGAACTTATCTTCGTAAGCAGTTATTGCTTCATTTTCAGTATTTAAACTATCTTGAGGGCAACTTTTATCATCTTGTAAAATCTTTAAAATCTTTTTATCTAATTCCTTAAATTATAACTTCTGCTATAAAAAAAACAATTTTTGTTTCTATTATATCTATGTCCTCCTCCCTATTTTCTAATATTTTCAAAGCATTATTAAATAAGAGAAATTGGCTCTCATCGGTGTTCTTAATTTACGAATGCAATCAACATCCATAACGAATTCTAAATTATTATCTAATTCTTATATAATTCAAATAATAATAATCGAATCCCAGCAGGGATGCCAAATTTCGGTAACAATTCAATTTGTAAGAGAAAATTTACTCTTAACTAATTCGTCCTGGTATACAGATTCAGAAACATTTCATCTAAATTCTATGCACATGATCAAAGAAACATTCTCAAATATCTATATTTATCTATTTATTATTAAAAATATTATAGGAGGACAATAATATCTGTAGATTTCCCAGTATTTTTCTGCACGTGAGTTAAGAAAAATAAATCTCTAATATTTACATAAAATGTAAAGCAAATAAAGCTATAGTCAACTTAAATAAATTAATCAAAATTGTATAATCTCAAATAGTCTTATTATTAAAACATCTATGCACATAAGTTTATTTAAAGAGCTATGAAATGTGACATATTTGCATTTTGATGTACAGCACAAGAGCATTAAAAAGTTTTTTGTTTGCATATATATATATATATATATATATATATATATATATATATATATATATATATATATATATATATATATATATATATATATATATATATATATATATATATATAATTATAATATTTATAAATGTAAAGCAAATAAAGCTATTACATTAATAATGAACGTTTTTCGGAATTAAGTAGATAAATTAAATGAAGGTGATCTGTTTTTAAAGTTCATAATATGCTATATTATTTTCTGAATGTGAAATAAGACATACAATCTTTAATAAATACAATTTTATTCATTTAAACTTTGTGGTTTTGAAAGTAAATGTGACCACTAAAGATATTTTTTTATAATTTTTGTACATATTCACACATTATCACAATGAATAAATGTTAACAACACATGATAAGGGAAATCATCAACTTCAGAAAAAAAGCTTTATAATTTACAACAATGATACACAATGATCAAGGCATTATTCTCTACATTCATTGGGAAACGCATATTAAAGATAAATTTTATAATTCACAAAAAATGAACAACAGCATGAAATTCACATATACAAATAACTTCAAAGTCATATAAATATGCATTTCCAAACATTAAATTCATTACAAAGAACATTGAACATAAGAATCTTTAACACACTTTTACATTTAACATCAATTATTACATAAAAGTTGTTTCCTATAAGTGAATTATTGTTTATCATGTCTTTTAGATGCAAGTACTATTTCAATAATTAAGTGTATGCTCAGAATAATTCCTTAATAAACAATGAATCATAAGAAAAATTCATAGAGAAAGCACAGGTTTTATTTTAATTCCTACACACAAATTTGTAGGTTTTAAAATTATAATGACATTTTTTAAAAATACTCATTTCAAATAATAAAGAGTTCTTTGAAAGAAAATAAAGCATTTTCCAAATTATTTATGATTTATCTGATTAATTTAAATAATTATTATTGTTTGGTCCCTTTATTGTCTTATAGTTTAGAAGTTAATCATGAGTAATTTAATAACAAAAAAAGTGCACATAATCCTCTATATTTTTTTTTAAACCAAAACCAAATTCTTTAATTCCTTGTATGAAAATAAATTTCAGATTATAGAAATTTGCAAAAAGATTTAAAAACATTAAAAACTAATATTTAGTTTCTCAGTTCTGAAAATATATATAAGTAAATAAAATAGTTGCTATCTGTATAAATTGTAGTGGAATTAAAGTTTTGGTTTGAGTCAGGAAGTGTCAACAGAACATTTTCGACTTTTTATTTTTAATGCGTTGTATTTAATACACATGTATTGTCTCAAAAAAGGCAAAAAAATAATTTTTATTGAGTATTCCACAGATTATAAAAGATAATGTTTTACTGAATTTTGTATATTTCTCTAATCTAACGTATTAGCAAGACATGCTTATTTTAAACTAAAATAATTAGGAATTTACAATGCATTAAGAATTTGTGCTCAAAAGTAATTATTTAATATTTTTGGAAGACTTTTGGCACTATCATGATTTACTTATTTCATAAAGTAATCAGTGATTACGATTTACTTTTTACTTTCCTAAACCTATTTAAAAATAACCTACTCCAAGCACATTTCTGCTAGATTTCAAAAATAGCTTAATTGACATGTAATACAAATATTGTCTAAACATTATTCTATTAAAAACTATTTGTGCATTTGGGTGTTACAAATTTTAGTTTTTTTCTCTTATATTTTTTTATTATTTATTAACATTTCTCTTCGTTCATTTTAAAATTTTGGGCATGCAGGGTGGTAAAAAGTGCAGATTTTCCACATATAAAACATTTTCCATTTAAGTATTTATCTAAAACTAAGTAACATTTATAGCGCATTATTTGAGAATTCTAATATAAAATTTTCTATTTTTGAATCGTTAACGAAAGTATTTTAAATTAAATTTAAGCAACAATATTAGGTAACAGCTCAATGTGCACTTTTAACGTAAAATCTTAAGCAATAGAACGAGATGAATTAACTGTTTTTAATTGTATTTATGGGATTATAAATAATACATTGAAATTTAAGTGATTAGTTATATTTCTTTATTCAAAGTTCACTTAATAGAAAATATAAATATTTCACAGAGAAAAATAGAGTATTTAATTAACTCTAAATATTTAATAATAATTAACATATTTTATGTAAATAAGTGTTGTTCATAATATTAATTTTTATTTTTATTTTATGCTTTAAGTTATTTTTAAAATTCAATTAGTAACCTTAATATAAGGAAGAATTGAACAAAATTATTTATAACTGACCAAATGGTTACATTTTCATGCTATATGTTTTTAAGAAATATAATACAGTTAATTTTCCGCCTAATATAACTAAATAACTACAGTTAAAATATTTTCTTATATGCTTAATTTTCAAGGATCTTAACATTTTTTAAATAATAAAAACACTAAATTTTAATAACGTGTTTACAGCAAATTTATTTTCGCGCACACTTAATTGCATTTTAATTTCTTCTAAAAATCCAATAGAATTCTGAAATTGAATCAAAATGTAGATGCGAAAGAATTGCAATATTTTAAAATCAGATTCAACATTTTTTGTTTTATTGTATAAAATATTCTGCAAATTTCACCTTAAAAAGTTTCTAAGTTTTCATAATTATATAAAATCAAATTTAATTAGTAAAACATCATATCAATTTCATTTATTTATGTAATTTCTTTAAAAGGTTGTAAAACTTTTCATGATTGTATTTCATTTTTAGCAGTTGGTTTTATAAAATTTAACGATATCTCATTTAACTAAAAAATAAACTTTATCACATATTTTTTTTTATTATTATTCATTAAAATAATTTCACGGTTTCCTTAAGTGCAAATGTTGGAATAAGGAATTTTATCTTTTCCATAGTAAAATAAAATAAGTAGAAAATGTAAAAATATACATATATATAAAAACTCATTATTTTAATTAAAAAAAATGAAGAAAATTCGAAACAGAGGAAAAAGATGAAAACGATTTTTCCGACGCTATTCCTTTTCCATCCGAGTTGAGTTGACACTGACACGCTGCTGAGTGCGGGAATTGTTTCTGTATCCATGGAAACGACTCTTTGGTAACGTCTTCTATCCGCAGCAAATCCCTGAAGAACTGCTTTTCGTGCTCTCTTGCCGTACGTATTCTTTGACGTTGAACTTAGTTTCCTGGTTGGGCTGATAACTCTGTCGGTACTTCAGCTCCCTGCAGGGAAAAAGAATGGAGAAGGTAAATCTCATTTTTAAATGGCGAGGGAGATTAAGTATGATGCAGATGGAGGTAAAAATATCTTTGATAAAAGAAACATTTTTAAGAGAATAATAATTAGGATATTTTTTGAGGCACCACAAACATTTTTTAGGCTTTTAGAAAATAGATCTCATTTCTAAAACTTACCACAATTATCTGAACAAATTTGTGGATTAATTTCATGAACATAGTTTAATTAAATTCTTATGTTTACTTTTCCATACCAGAATAATCATGCGTTATTACATCACAAAAATAATCATCAGATATTTGGTGAAAAAGTTTCTTAAAAAATTAATAGAAAAAAAAAACGAATAGAGATAATGCATTTAGTTAAACATTACTATCAATAAATTATTAAGAACATTTTATCGAATTTAACACAAATAGCCCAAATGACAGTCAAATTTGTGGAGAGAGTGCTTACTTTTGATATCACTAATGTAGTTCATTTAAGGCAGATTCATAATATTGGTAATTTAAATATATAAACAAATAAAAAATAAAATATTTCTACAGACATAAGTATTTCAGATATGCGTGACTAATACAATAAAAACACTCAGTTTGCTTATTTGAAAATAATAGTATCTTATATTGAAAACTCCTGAAAAATGTAATTATTCAATGAAAAGCGAATTCAAAGATCAAATACAAAGATTACTTATAACTTAATAAATCTATTGATAATACTGTCTCCAGCAGGAATCTGACGTTCTTAAATTTAATTAGGGGATTAAATTAACAAGGAAGATAAAAACATATTTTAAAGAATCTTGGTTGCTTAGAGGGGTAAACTGTTTTTACATAATGTTATAAACATAAATTCATTAGCATGGCCTTTAAATATTGGAGAATTTAGAAAAATATTAATGCATTCTCATAAGCAATCATATTGAGAATTAGGTTTATTTGATGTAAAAAATCAAAATCATTTTAAGAAGCTGATTTAATTTTAAAAACTATGTTGTTTGACGGCAATGAAGACTCTAAAGCTTTATTAAAAACTCATTAACTATTTTTTAATAATCTAGTCTCATTTCTTAAATTCATAGAACGAATTTAAAATTAATAACTTAATTTAATGAGGTAATAAGATTATCATGCAATAATTTATAATTTAAGAAATTCATATAATATCTTCTTCTCAAGTAGGTATATAACTTTCTTTAATTAATTTGGGGACTAGACTACTAAATTAGGAAAAAAACGTCCCATAAAATTTTTGGGTTCTAAGTGAGGCAAAATTCTACTTATTGCATGTTGTAGGCATAAATGTGTGTAAGGCACTGTCCAAAATTAGAGAGGATGGCAAAAATTTAAAAACGAAAGCAATTGTTGGCAATATGTTACGAAATAATACTGTGCGATGTAGAAAAGTATATTAAGACAGCGATTTATCTTGTAAGCAATTTTTCCTAACAAATACTATATTGTTGGATTAAATTAAAAATGAAACGTTTCTTAGAAGATTTTTGTTCGCTCTTTTTAATTACTAATTCTATATATTAAAGAAAGAGTTTGATTTAAGAACTAACTTTAATGAGGTTGAAATTTGGATGTAATATTACGCGCTGTAAACCTATTTCAAAATTAACTGCAAAATAAATAAATAATTTATTAATATATGCATGGGTATTTAGTATATCTCATCTTGTTTAGAACAAATATACATGAAGTGAATACGTTAAGCAAAAATTTTTATATAATTAGTATCACAAATAATATAGTCAACTCATATATAATTTAAAGTAGTTTAATTTCAACACAATTTGAAATATATTTTCTAATGAAAGAAAAACTTAACTGAAAGTACATTTGAAATGTAAATCACAAAAACAAATGCTTATTTATTTTATTATAATATTATTAATAGGGTTATATAAGAAATTTTTGATATCGAAGATTTTTTTGGCGCAGCTTGTCTTTTTTAGACCTTGCGCCAGAAAACCCAACCTATCAACCATAAGAAATTTTGTAAACATTTAAAAGTGATCATTAAAAAAGTTTAATAAATATGAATATGAATCAATTAAACATGTCATTGGTAATTCATATGGCTCTGCTGAATAAACCATATTTATGAAACCACTTTCAGCACATTATGAAATGAAAATTCCCACAATATTAAAGAATTCAATACAAAATCAATAAATTGAAATTTGATTGAATTGCAATCATTTTTTGACAAATTATCTTATGAGATGTTTATAGTATAATTCTGCTTCTATGCTATCTTTTCCTGTAATAAATATATAAAAATTGAATGAATTGAATTACATCAATAGAGAGTTACGTTTTAACCGGCAAAATATCCATGTTTCTAGAAAAATATAAATATCACAGAGTACTAAAATGAAGCTATTGATGGTGAACTAATTAATATATATATATATATATATATATATATATATATATATATATATATATATATATATATATATATATATATATATATATATATATATATAGCCAACATGATTGTTAATTCCATCTCTGTATAAAAACTCAACAGAGTAGTAGTAAAGAGTAGTTTTTGGCGAATATTTTATAGATGTATATTTATTCTTTAAATGCTATTATCATAATTGTACTGGAGCTATTGCAAAGCAAGTAGTCATAACAAAGCAACAATTTTACAGATATTAACTTTATGAAACATTATAAATTCCTTTACGACAAATCTCCTCGGGTAATATTTGAACTTCTAAGCATATGAAACTATTGTAGAGACAAAATGTATTTTAGAAGTCATCAATGACATTCCAAGAAAAGTATATTGACTTTTTGAGTTTAACCAGCATCTCAAAAATCAATAGTTAACTACAATTTTGTGGAGCAAATGATAATTATATATAGTTTAAGAGATAGTTAAAATAGTAATAATGAACAATAAATTATTAGATATTATGATTAAATTGTTATATACTGTAATATAAGAGACTATACATATTTTAGGGTATAATATTGAAGAAAATAACACCAATTTCTTTCATTAAATTTAAACTTGAAACATATTTTAGCATGATACTAAAAGCTTGTGACACATATTATACATTTAAATTTTCTACTTCATACTTAGTAATACACTTGGAAGAGAAAATTCAAACTAATTATCAAGTATTAACAACTATTATGAAAATTACTGGTACTCTTATTCAGTGAATCCGAAAATTTCAAATTTCAAGGGTGACTAAAAATATTGTTTCCAAAAATTAGAATGTTTACATTCACTTCTGAAAAAAATCTTGGTAAATAACGTTACATTTTGTAGATGTACTTAAGGCAAAGTATAAATATTGTGCCACAAAACCCAACCAACCAACAAACCAACTAAAGGAAAGTATGTAAACATTGATTCTTATAAAATTATTTAATAAATTTAAACATATACTAGAAATTTCGAATATTTATTTTAAAGTTTGTATAACAAAGAATGAATTCAAGATAAGATTATCTTAGTTTTATAAGTCTTACCTAGCAACAGCCATGAAAGCGAGTTCAACATTGGTACCTGTTTTGGCACTAGTCTCCATGAAGGCGACTCCATATTCCTAAAAAAATATAGGAAACAAAAGTAATTTAATAAAACACTCCTATAATAAGTAAACAGTCCCACTTATTTACATTGTACGATTTTTGCACATTTACAAATGCAATCTAACTTTGCTAACAGAATACTGAAGTTTTTACACAGAAAATATAATATGAAATCATGAATTTTAAAATAGACAAGGGATTAAATATTTTGGCAGCATAATGATTATTCTTAGTCATAAATTATGCACGCTAAGAATTTCAAATTTTTAAATTCTTCGTTGATAATCATTCACAATTCAGTTAGAAATTTGGATGAGAAAATTTTCTCCCAAACGAAACAAAACTGTTTAGTTAAAGTATGACTGAAAGATTTTAATTAACACAAACCATTTGGTTAAAAGAAATAAAATTATTCTTTGGATTTCTCCTTGACAGAATACTAATCTACCGAAAAAGCGTATGAAAATTCTTTATATACCATATTTCTTCTCCTGAAAGTATCACGCTTTATTTTAGTAATATGCCGACAGATGGCTGAGTGGTTTGCGTTCCTGACTCCTGAGCTGTGGGTCCTGGGTTCGAATTTTGATCCGGGCATGGTGTTACTTTCTTTCTCTGTGCTTCTCTGTCCTTTCTTCTATGATAATGTATGAATGTGGCACACCCTATAAACAGGTTTGTGGTGGAATGGCGCGGGCTACGCTACAAGCTTCCGTGACTTGGTTCACAGGTGCCCGCTGGGTAACGACAAATGAGTAGCAGTTTCTGGCCTTGTTGTGGCATAGGGTTCGTCACCCAAGTGCCCGCCGTTAAAAAAAATTTTTTTTAGTAATATAATAGTTCAGTATTTTTCTGGAACTTTTAAAATAATATTGTGAGGATTAATAATTAGTAAACGATAAAATCTGATTATATCATCAGGAGATTTATTTCATGATATTTGACTTCCAATTTTTAAACATATTGAAATAAGCAACTTAAAATCAAATTTATGTTCAGTTAGAAATCAACTCTTTGCATCCTTTCAGATTAGAAGTAATATGTTTTAAGTTTATGCTTCTTAATTTTACTTTTTATTTGATTTCATAGTTAAATTTCAATTTTAGTAAAGATTTTTTTCCGTTAAAATATTTTCGTATTAACCCTTGGAAAGACATAAAAGCTACCTGAACTCTACAGGAATTATATTTTATTATACGCATAATAATTAAATTAATATGTTAACTACCGAGGAAAATAATTAATTTGATTAACAAATCAAAACTAGAAAGAGAAAAATTGTGTAAAGTTTTTTAAGATAAAAAAAACAGGTTGTTTTATTGTTTATTTTGTCATTCTAGGGTCATTTTTTTTACACGAGTCTACTCCGATCTAGGCTTTTAGCTTAAAGAAATCTCGAAACACAATAAACATCCATACCCAATGTGGAAATCGAACACACGAACTATTGAATTGAAGGTAAAGTGCTAGTCACTCAGATGCCACCTTAGCAGTGTAAACAATAGATAACTTCAATAATTCTAAGGATTTTGCCCCAATGTTAAGAGTAACTTTCTTTTAATTTATATTATTTTATTTATTTATTACATTACATATATTCAGACTCGTATGCTTGATTCTTGAGATCCGCTTGTAAGTCTTCGTTGATAATAGGACAAATAGCACAGTGACAGATGTACAACCACAGAAGAATAACGAAGAAAACACCCAGGGCCATGGTGGGAATCGAACCCACACTCCTACGCTCTCAAGCGATTAGCGATGATGCTTTAGATCACTCAGCCACGGAGCGCCCTAAATTTATATTACTGAAAAGCAAAAGGTTATGAGTGGTTTTGAGAGAAAAGATCAGAGAAACTCCATCGAACTTAATTCAGAATTTGTAACAAAATTTTAAACTCCTCACCGCTTTTTCCGACTTAATTTTCAAAATATCTTTGCTTATTTTTTGACTTTTAAGTCAAATCTTTTAAATGATATAGTTAGAGTTATTTTCTTTACCTTAGCGATAGCTGAACAGTAAGCGATGAACATTGTGTTTTTAATTTTGAACGTCTGCCAAGGCAGCTGATCGGAAATTTTTAGGGATTTCTATCTTTGTGAAAAGTGGCACAGTCAGTAGCTTCACTCCGCTTCTCGAAAGTTCAGCAAAGTGAAGCATCATTTGCCGTGAGCAGTAGTTGGGAGAGTGACCACGCCGTACTCTTCCTTCACTGGGTTGCTGGAGCTCCGTGGGTTGGGGACTTCTCTTCACTCTTCTTTCCGTTAAGATCAGCAAAGTTAAGCATCATTTGCAGCGGGCAGTGATGTAAGGTTGACCACATATTCTCTCTCTCTCTCTGGAATGCTGGAGCTCCGTGGGTTGGGGACTTCTCTTCACTCTTCTTTTCGTTAAGATCAGCAAAGTTAAGCATCATTTGCAGCGGGCAGTGATGTAAGGTTGACCACACATTCTCTCCCTCTCTGGAATGCTGGAGCTCCGTGGGTTGGGGACTTCTCTTCACTCTTCTTTCCGTTAAGATCAGCAAAGTTAAGCATCATTTGCAGCGGGCAGTGATGTAAGGTTGACCACACATTCTCTCCCTCTCTGGAATGCTGGAGCTCGTGGGTTGGAGACGTGTCCGCGTTAATATATCACGCCTAAAGTCCTTCCGTTGGTGTGGCGTGGATGTGGAGAGGAAGGTGCCAGCTCAGGTGTGACCTCATCACCTGACCGTGGTTCAAAATTACGAGGCACTTGGTAATGGGCGAGTTTTCCAAACCAGTTAACCTAAAGGTACAGACCGAGGCTTGCCTGCACCGCTATGTAAGTATGCCTTGGTAAAAAGTGAATAGGATCCATTACAAATAAAAAGATCAAAAGACCTTTCTATTATATCTTGAAGACAGATGCAGCGTATGTTAAAGAGTTACACAAAAGCTTTTTGCTGTCCGCCATGTTCTCTCATATAATATTATTTTATATTTATTAAACAATCGTTTAGTGAAAGCAAAACAGCAATTAAAATAGTTATCAAATCTTAAGAATTTCCTTTTACATTTATTATTATTGCAGACTTAGAATATTTTCTACGTTTTAAACATAGTATTCTAGAATTTTTGTTTTCATATTTTTAAAGGGAAACATTTCAACCTTTGATAAGATCACTTATTTTTCCATTGCTACAATGCTGCCTTTGATTTGATAAAATTTGTGAATGTATATTAATCTGCCTCATCAAATATTTAAGTTAGAATGATGTAAAAACACTATACTGGAACGTAAAGTTACACTATAAACACACACAAAATGTGTATTAATTATGTAATTTCCCGATAAAGATGTAAGTTATTCGTACAAATACAAACTAAAGAATAATTAAATGTATGTATGAGGTTAATTTGGCTGGAGAGAGGAAGATACCCAAAGAACTTACTTTGGCTAACCTTTCTCCATCTTCGTACATCACTTGGCGATCAGTGGTAGAATCACATTTATTTCCAATTAGCATTATCACCACGTCATCTTGGGCGTATTCATTTATTTCCCCAAGCCACGCCTACAGTCATAAAGAAAATAGTAATCAAATAGTCAGGATTTACTTTTTTAGGACATTAGCATAAGATACTGTTTTAATCGCGTGTAGTTTATGTATAACTGAAGTCCATAAAATTTCAAACTATATTGGGTTGTAAAAATGTTCATTTCAGCTGTTTAATCACAGCGTTTTCACTTTGCAAATTATTTTTCAGAGTTAATGTAACATCAATTTTACCAGTAAACTAGAAATTAATTTTCTAATAAAAAATTTATGACATCAAGGAATAACAAATTTCGTAAAACTATACAATATTAATGGCCTCACTTTGTGATTTATGTACCTGAAAAAATGAATTTCAATATGTTTATATTATTTAATATCTATGACTTCTATGAAAATTTGAAAAATTTTCATTTTCTGAGATTAAAAGTAATTTAAAAATTAATAATTAATATAAAAAATTTTCAATTATAATTCATGTAAATATTAATGTTGTACACGATGAGAAATGATTAAATTACTTAAAAATGATTAAATCAACCAACAATTTGAAGTAAATATCCTATTACAATAAATGTCCCCTTCAAAAGTACAATTAAGGCCACGAATGGCTAGATAAATTAGTACAGCATTAACGCATTGTCTTTTTTCATTACTTAGCTATATATACCAGGTCTGTAACTTTAAAATGCGGATTTTTTTCCAGTAGATGGCGCACTAAGCCTACAGATGCTGGTGTCATAACCAATATATCATTTTGTAGCTGTGACGGCAAGCTTCAAAACGCCATATTTGTTTAAACGTTTAAGAGTTAGTAGCATATTTTTTTCGGTGGTAAACATGTCGAATTTTGAGCCAAACAAAGAGCATTTGCGGCAATTGCTGATTTTCTAATTCAATCGGAAGAAAATAGCAGCGGAGGCACATCGAATTCTTGTGGAAACATACGGTGTACATACTCTATCTGCCGACACTTGCGAACGGTGGTTTAAGCGATTCAGAAGTGGTGATTTCGATGTCAGGGACAAAGAACATGAGAATCGACCGAAAAAGTTTGAAGACACCGAGCTGCAAGCGTTATTGGATGAGGACGCCACGCAAACTCAAGAAATATTGGCAGAGCAATTAAATGTTTCTCGTGTAGCCATTTCCAAATGCTTGAAAGGCATGCAAAAGATCCAGAAGGTTGGAAAATGGGTGCCACATGAGCACTTTGGCAGCACTTGGATGGGAAATATCATCCCACCCGCCGTACTCATCGGACATTGCTCCTTCCGACTATCACTTGTTTTCATCCGTGGGACACACACTTGCCGAGCAGCACTTTCATTATTATGAAGACGTCCAAAAATGGCTCGACGACTGGTTTGGCTCACACGTGGTTCAGTTCTTTTGGAGTGGCATCCATAATTTACCTACTAGATGCCAAAAATGTGTAGAAAGCGAGGGCCGATACTTTGAATAAAATCTATCTTTCCATTTTTTCTAAATCGTTGCGTATTTTTATTGAAAAAATCCGCATTTTAAAGTTACAGACCTGGTATATATATATATATGTTTTGAACTGTTTTATAAAAGTGTATTTAAGTTAGAAAAATAAGTGTATTTTTTCTCTATGTACACCACTTTATTCATATCCAGGTATTATGTATTTATGCATAATTAATTACTAATTAACTTACATTTTTTGTTAAATGTAAATATAAATTTTTAATTCAAGGTAAAAAAAAAGTAAGAAGTGACTTATGTTGAATACTCATATATATAAATATATGCAATGCTTCACTAAATAGCTTAAGAGAGATTTAGTTTAACATACAATTAATCAGTAGAACTATTTTTAAGGACTTTCTACATTTTTATCGATTTTAATTAACAAAAAATGTTTCTTAAAAATTATTTTAATATATTTTACCATCAAGAGAATATTAAGCTAACATGCATACAGACTAACAGGTAATTAAAAAATTACATATGTCAAATGAAATTAAAAAAAATAAGTTCTTAATATTTAATTAAATGTTCCTTCATTTTCTAAGATTTTTTTGTTCAGCTTCAGACATTAAAAAAGTAAACTAATTAAGGACAAAAAAAATTCTACTTACTCTTGTGTTGTCAAAACTTGATTTATTCGTTACGTCATACAAAAGTAGTAAAGCTATAAAAAATTTACAAATTGATCAATATTATTTTATTTTCTGAGTTGAAAAAATTTACAGAAACTGCATTCATAAAACTAAAACAAAATACTTCTTCTAAGCAGTGTAATTTCTTTTTTATTTCCTAAACGTATTCACTTTTCATTATAAGACTTTGCAGATTATCATATTTAGCAGATTTTAGATAAACAACTTAAAAAGGTAATAATATTTGCAGATTATCATATTTAGCAGATTTTAGATAAACAACTTAAAAAGGTTATTCGATAATTTCAAATGTAAATTTTTTCTAGCAAACAAAGCACAAGATATTTGACTAAGATTGAATCAAAAGCAATAATCCAATTTTCTAATGATGAATAATTGCAAAAAAGCAATTATATTATGATCCCTATTAAGAAGAATATTGTATTAATTTAAAATGTTAATTTTAAAATAATCTTTTTCCATAAATTTGAATGAACTACATTGGAATAATTATTTAATTTTTTTTAAATCCTACAATAGATTTTAATCACTTTCAAAATGATTTTCTACTAATTATTTTTTGACCAAAATGAATATAGTAAATTTCACATAATATTAATTATTTTAACTACACATATTTGCTTTCGTAGATAAAAATTTCAAAGCATAAATATTAATTCTTCATTAAAATTGAGTGTTATTGAATTATGGGAATATGTTGCGATGAAAAAGAAAAGAAATTTTACGACAGCTCCATTTAATCAATGTTAAACGTCCGAATATATATTTTCCAAACAGTAATAAAATTACTGTGTCTGCTAATAAAGTGTTACATTGTAAATAGTTGCTTTGTTAAAATTGAGCAATAAACATAAAATCTATGTGATAGTCTAATATAAACGAAATACTAAAACGATATGCATTCCTAACTTGACTAAAGTTCACAGACTTTTATCGCAAGTTTTATTTATGCATATTTTTATTAGATAATTTTGTTTTTTGTAATTCTTTTACAGTAAGAATCTTGATCTTCATTTAATTATGCTCATATTTGACAAATTATGCAAAGTATGACACTGAATTCTAAGCCAAGTGGATATAGCTTTTGTTTAAAAATGTAAAGCGTAATCATATAAATCGTTTTTGAAGTCATTTATCAGCGAAATTATTTACTTTTATTTATTTTTTAGAATTATTTTTTTTGGCATCGTATTCACTGTAGCACTTATAGTAAGGCATTAAGTATTATGCTCACAAAATGTTAGAAGCTTTAGATTTAAATCCGGGCGCAATCAAATAACGTGTACATAGCCATGGAATATTGTATTTTGAATTTAGAAATTACGCTGAAAATTGAAGTGAAAAGTGGGTCAAATGTGAAGAAAAATTTGTGTGGTAGCAAACAAATAAATTTTATTTGTGGTTTACCGTTCAATCCTTTACATACTCGGATTAGGAATAATTAGACTGGAACATACAGTTTAAATTGCATTCACTATTATAAAATTCCAGCTCCATGGTGGACATTTATAATCACAGTGAATTATTATAAATAAAGAGCGATGAATCCTTTAGCTGGGAAAATGGAAAGTTGAGTATCTATCATTGGCTTGCAGCTTGGCACAAAGACAAAAGAAAACACAGATAAATAGTTTTCTTAATTAATTATGAAGTGTCAGTTGTGAATTGCCCACTTTTGCATTAAGTTTCAAAACTACAAAAATTATATGTTATTTTAAAAAAATTAAAACCTTATCTTTGTGCATACACTTATTTTTATTCAAGCACTTAAAAACTTAAAAAAATATATTCATAAGTACATTAGTGCGATTTTATTTTTGTAAATTTTGACTCTTATATACACGCTATTATATAAACAACCTCTACTTTAAACTAAATTTTGTTTCTTAAGTACGGGCACCAGATCGAAGTCTCCTTTCTGCTAAATGATCTTCTCAGTCATCAACAATTATAATTATAATAAGTTAGAACAATTTACATGAATTTTATGTACAGTTAAGTTGCTTTTTCTTTACGACACAGAAGTATAACAAAAGACAACAAAAGTACTTGAGACTAAGGCGTGGAAAACTGTCTGGCAGAGAAGAGAAAAAATGTGTTAGATGAACTATAAATGCTTAATGGCTAATTTCATTTTTTTCTCTCTTTTCATTAGTAGAGGGGAAAATGCGTAGAATTTGATTGGTAAAAAAAAAAGAAAATCTCTTTACTAATGATGCAAGAATAACAGACTGTTAGATAATGAATTATGAGTATTTAACACGTCCAATAGTTTTTCTTTTCTTCGTTTCTCCTCGGAATTAAATCTCAAAGCTTTGTGGGCGTCCACTCTTAAATAGCATTATTGAATATAAATAGCATTTGATTGGTCAAAAAGGAAGAAGTTAGGAATAATACAGGAAAAATAACTTATTGGATAGTAGGAGTATTCATTCTTAATTATCAGTAGATTAAATGACTTTAATATAATTAAATATATATATTCTTACATTAAAGACAATTAAACATGACGTTATGCAGCTGCATAAGATTATTACAGCAGTTTTATATAATTATTTCGTTTCATATTATAGATATTAGTTAAATTTATATTGTAATTCAATAAGTCGGAACTTAACTGAGAAAAATGACACTAATTATTAACACGGTAACATGATTTTCCCATTTACATGAATTAAGTTAGAATTAGATCTTTTCGAAGTAGTAATGCATGTCTCATTATAAAAGGACGAGCAATTTGATTGGCTCTCTAACTTCTAGTCTGAGGCAATAATGTTGTAAGCAGACAAATGTCAACTTGGCGGAAAACGATATTTCATTTGTTTTAGATTCCGTGTGCTAAATTACAGAAACGCACGCCAAGCCTTTTCCTTAATGATTGAGATCAATATAGGAAAGGTAATTTCATTTCAAATGTCAAATACATTTTTTTCCTGTAAAGATTTCAGAGTAGAATGTGCAATTTTCATAAAGTCAGTTACCTCATGTTCTCATATACTGTAATTAAATGTACGAATGAACTTTGATATTTTCTCATGTCTTGGAGTCAAAGTAATAAAACCAGTTTAATTTAAATCATAGTATAGAAGAGCGTAAGAAATTCTCTCCCTCGCTTATAAATTATTGTTTGACAAAGAAATTACTATTGGAATTAAGTTTTAAAGTTCCTTGACTTCAATGCAAATTTTATTAAATTTAATAACATAAAAATAATTTCATTGAAATAATTTAGCTATTTATGGAAGCCTGCTTTATATAATTAATAGTACATTTTTATAAAATTAATAATCAAATACTAGATGGAGAATAATACATTTAAAATACATTGAACACCAAATGGAGAATAATAATATGTTTATAAAGTTAGTCAAAAACCAAATTGAGAATGATAATCAAATATTAGATGGAGAACAATACATTGGACATACGAAATATAGTAAAATGTTCACTATATATTTTAAAATTTCAAAGAAAATAGAATAAAGGAAAATGGAATGAAGTACCAACATGGCCAGCTTCATCAGGAGGTGTTGATCACATGGGCACAAATAATTATTCTATTTTCTTTGAAATTTTAGAATTTATAGTGAACATTATACTATATTTCGTATTTTCAATGTATTGTTCTCCATCTAGTATTTGATTATATTCTCAATTTGGTTTTTGACTAACTTTATAAATACATTATTATTCTCCATTTGGTATTTTATGTGTATTTTAAATGAATTATTCTCCATCTAGTATTTGATTATTATTCTCTATCTAACATTTGATTATTAATTTTATAAAAATGTACTATTAATTATATTTTAGCTGCTTTTGCGCTGAATGTATTCCTAAACATAAGAGTTTTATATATTCTTGTACTTTTCAATTTTATAACTATTCTTGTATCTTTAAAATTTCGCTTATGATACTTCTAAACTTACTTTATATATATATATATATATATATATATATATATATATATATATATATATATATATATATATATATATATATATACATATATATATAATACCAACTTCTACACATTTATACATTATTGGCAATCTGACAGTGCAAAAGTAACTAAAGAGACTTGCCAAAATAGATAAAATAAGCTGTAACAAGAAAAACAATAAGACAAGAAAGATAAAATTTGAAAAATCACTGACAAGAATAAGATAAAAGTATACAGTGCAATACAAAGAATAGGAAAAGCGCGTAGGGACCACGTCTTTGTCAAGAGAGAGATGGTCAGCTATGCAAATTAAATACTCTTTTCTGACATGCACGATGGACATACGTATGATTTCGTCCGAAGAATGTCCGTATCAAAGGAAAGATGCACAAAAATATTTATATCAAAAACAGCATCTAAAAGCCGTGAACACAAAATCTATATTAGAAGAAAGAAAAAAAGCAATAGATAAAAAAATATCGTTACCAGTGATTCGAAACCTATTTATTAAATTGAGATAAAGATATGGTTGCCAAAAGTAATTTGAAAAATTAAGAGTTAAATTCAAAAAAATTAAAGTAGTTTAGAAATTATGAGATAAATTCCAAGTAAAGAACATTTAGAGTGAAAGGTGTTTTCGGGATTCTCGTAAGAACTTCAACTCTTGGGGTGGCCCTAATGTAGTTGTAAAAATTAAGTATTATTTCAATCTTACAAGTGTGTTTCCTTACTTCCTACATATTTTAAAAGAAAATTGACAGGAGTATAATTGTTTTTAAGATGATTAATTAATCGTTTTATTTGATTTTATGTGAATTTATAGTTATTGGAGATATTGTCGATGCCATTCAGTTCATTAAATATTAACCTTCCTATAAATTTTTAAAGAAATATAAGAGTTCCAGTACATTAATTTGTTAGCTTTAAAATTAAACTGACTAGTTGTTTTTTTTTTAAATTTATTGTTACATTTTGTTTACGAGTCAGTTTAATTATATATATATATATATATATATATATATATATATATATATATATATATATATATAAAATTTTGCTTTCGTAATAGTTTTATTACTTACACTTAAATATTCTTCTGACTAATACTAAACAACTTCATAATATTTTCAAATTTTTCCCAATTGAAAGCAACAATTTCAGTAAATTTGTTGATAACGTACTTATATCTATATATATACGTCAAATCGGTGTCTCTCGATCTTTATCTTTTACATCAGTAGGACACCAAGATATCAAGAAATAACACCAGAAATCATATCTCTTGGGTTATCATAAATGTCACTATCCGTTGTTGCAAAAATTGCCGACGAAGCAACCATGTTATTTTTGGCTAAGGGATACATTTTTTGAATATTATTAAAAAAAGAAAGATTTTATGTGTACAAATATTTGTACTGAGGAAGAAAAAAATAGCTTTATGCATTTACTCACATGAATAAATATTATTCGGCATTCTTTAAATAATTTTATTTTTCCAGCTATTCGAAATTATTTTTTGAGAACATATCACTTTTTCTATTCCTTAAAAATACAACCATTATATGTCCTATAAAAAATATACGAATTCTATCACGGCTAACATTTAACATTAAAGGCCTTACGGAATCTTTAATTCGTTAGACTATTCATTTACACGGTTTCAAAAATAGCATAATGTGCTTTTAGTGTGACAGAATAATAGTTTCCTATAACAATTTTTAGAGCAGAACAAGAATGTATGAATGACATGAATCTTTTTGTTGTATACAGTAATGCATACTGTACAATTACGGATAATTTTTAATTATAATTGAAAAGTATTAAATGATAGATTAAAATTTGTTTCCTTAATATACACTGAAACTTTTAACGTAAAAAAGTAATTAGTATAATGACAAGTTTACGTACAGTTTTCAGGAAACATTTATGGATGAAGCTCATTTAAAACTCTTGTTAGAAAAACAGATTTTGAAATCCTGCATGATGCCCAGACCTCTGTTTGAAAATTGAAAATATAACTTGAGTTTGTACTTTGTGTTTGCACATTTGAAATCCGGAATTTTTCGAGATCCTTCTTATAAGCTTCGAATTGGGTCTTCTATTTCCTCGAGGCAAAAGGGAATGGCGGTAAAAACAAATGCTCAATAATTTTGGACGGTATAATACGTAGATGCCATTTATAATTCTGTGGTCGGTCTTTGAACAGTTACCATGGGTGTAATGATCTGGAGAAAATTTCCTCCCCCTTCAAATCAATGTCAAAAGTGAAGAATTGGATCCTATGTTGCTGCCATCTATCGGAGGAGTTTGGAGCAAAGCCGTACTTTCACTTTCATACTGCTCTGGTTAAAACGAAAGATACACCCTACTGACTTTAATTCGCATAACCAACTACATAGAGAACTTGGCTTGTCCAAGTGTCATAAGTAACAGCAACACAACAACAATTTATAAACTGGATCGTATTCAGAGAAGCAATACTCTTTTTTGTGAACACGAAACAATGATTATATACCAACCAAGATATATTCGATTATCCTTTTAAAGATGCTCACAGAATGTTAAATGATGTTTTACTTAAATTTGCTATAGTACACCTAACACATGGTGAGTATTTCCAATATAAACGTTATGTTTTTATTATTTATTTTGTTTTACTTTCTCATATACATTCATAATTGGTCATTTAATGGCTGTTGTAATGTCTAATTATTTTTATTGTTTTAAATTTCAGTATGACATTGTTCCATTTTCTCAAACAATAACCATCAAATGTACGCTTGTTATATCAGGAAAATAAATATTTCGAAGATAAAATAACTTAAGCTTTTAGCGACTTGAGAAGCATGTAAAATACAGTAATTCTCGTAAAAATATTTGTTAAAAATGATGAATTCAAACACTTTTTTAATTTTGCAGCATTAGAATATCACATATCAATTCCATTATGATGAAAATAATAATTCTCCAGTAAAATAGATTTAAAATATCCCCTAAGTGTCAGTAAATAACTTAACTAAATAAATCAATGCAAAAGTAGCTAAGAAAATTTAGGATCCATAAACAAGTTCATGATCACATTCAGATATAATCATAATCTTAAAAATAACACTTTAATTACATCAAAAAGATGTTAGAATATCTCATCAAAAGTGACACTATACAGAAAATAAATTAGTTGCTGATTTATCAGCGCAAAATATTCTAGTAACTCGAAGTTACTAGAAAGTTTACCTTAAACTAAGTTGTCTATAGTGGTGGCAAGTAATACACCAATAGTTATCTGATGAGGAGTGTTAAAAAACGAAAATGTGTCGACAGACAACATTATGGAATAAACTTTTATAAAAAAATCCTTCTAAATATATCGTGGAGTCAAACAAATTAGTGAATGAATAGATATGAATTAATTCAATTCTCTTCATCCGAAACAAAAAGAATACTTGTAATTGAAAGATATACAGAGAGTGTTTACACATTTTTGTAACGATTTTAATTTTTTTATCAGCAAATTAAACTCTAGTTTAAAAATAAAAATATAATTAGCATCAAATGGTTGTAGCGCTCAATCATTGTCAGCAGTATTAAAAAATTCAATGCTTTAAAATGTCTCTTAATATATGAACAATGGATAGAAGGTTATATTTTTGCGCTATCTGAAGAGAAATACTCTTAATTATTTATTAAAAAGATGTGAAAATCATGGTTTTGCTACACGTTAAATAAATGAACTTATTAATATGAAAGAAAAGAAACGTCAAAGTTTGCATTTGATTGGGAAAAAGGTAAAAAATATATACCTAACAAAAATAGGTATACCTCTTATTTAATTTAAAGTCGTATCTCATATTTTAAAGGGAAATCCTATAGCCCAAAGAAGTATTGTAAAATCTTTAAAAATATCTGCTGTAACTGAACAAAATTATAAAATCCGATTTAAAGTTAATAAAAGCAAAAAAAATAAATAAATAAATAATAAATAAAAAAATAAATAAATAAAAATGAAATATGAAAAAAATTCAAAAAATTAAAAATGCACAATGTTTATAGCCTAACACCAAAACATGTCTCTCAGTGTAAGACTGTGTGTAGATTACTGTATGAATATTTATTTGGCGGATGAAAATGGAAATATACAGTTACAATTGGTAAAGTGTGGACATTTTTATCTGATTGTAAAGGTATACGATCGATTTATTACCAGAAAAGAGAAGAAAAAGACTTAACAAGTTGGTATAGAGAAAAGTAGGAAAGTTTTTCTAAAGATTTTATAATTATTAGAGAGTGGATTCCTGGATTCTTACTAGTTATTACAGGAACAGAAAGCTTGAAATAGGAAAGGTAGGAAAAATGTCAAAATAATTTCTGATTGCTATCAGAACTATGTTTTAACACTTTTTTCAACGAAGAAATTCCATTTCTTTATTCAAACAATCTTCACTTGGTTAAGTTCCATCAGGTTAAGGTTCCAAAACATATCTTTAAATTTACAGCTCTACTTTTTGAAAAATGAAGCCAATATTGAAGCTATTAGCTTTAAATGCATCCCATCCAAGTCTCTTGGTGTATCATCTATGGATTACCATGCACTTGGCTTTTTTAAAACAAGTTCTTTATGAATGGCATCCCAAAACATTGGATGGATTCTGGAAGATTGTGAAGCAGGAGTGGAACTATATCAATCATGAGGTTTTAAGAAAAAGATGCAATATGATAGTTTAGAAAAAGGGCTATCAGACAGAACAAATTAAAAAATGAAACACCAATATTTACTTAATTGTATATCTAACAAAATGAATCAGAATCGTTACAAAAATGCTTGAACGCCTTTTGCACAATGCAACATATACTTAATATAATGTTGATCATCTAGTTTTGAAAGAGTAATATTTTAAATTTACCCTAGCTGTTGTGCGTGGATTAAGAAATAATTATTTTGCAGAGGGTAACATACTTGTATAAAATTGTTATGAGGTTTTCTAGACATATATCCTGAATTCATTCCCACCAAGGAGAGATTTTCAAGAAATATATGGCCATGTTTATCTCAACAATTAGCCGTTAGTTGTAGCTCAGCAGTGGAATAATTTGAAATTGAGACTCTTAAAGAATTTGTTTCCTCCACTGCACCAAGGTTAGTTCTATAACGGATATATTTGTTGTAATAATATTAACACACCACAATCATCGAAGAAGCAATTAATTTTCTTTTCAAACACACATAAGATATTATTTGGAGTAAGTTAGTGATAAATTGTAATAATATAAGGTATTTGACATTTAATTTCAATATAATCAGACTTTTTTAAATTTGATTATAAACAATATAATCAATGTCCTATATGGTCCTTACAATCAACATGCGTCATTCTTTCAACTTAATTTATATCCACTGTATTGAATATTCCTTCTTAATTCCTATTAATTGACTGGAGATAATTAGATGGATGAAGATGATCAGTATGAATGAAAATATGACAGGCCTCCGAAAATGCATAGTGATTCGTTAAGATCAAACCACGTTGCATATAATTTTTCTCTTGGCATTTAGGCCATAATATTGTAAATGAACGACTGATGCACATTTATACGATATATTTATCTAAATAAAATGAAATAAAAATATAGAAGAATGGTAATCAAAATATACTGACCATGGGCATCTCTATAATAAGCATGCGTTACACTGCGAAATCGTTCCTGTCCAGCTGTATCCCATATCTAACAAAGACATTTTTATCATCAAAGGAAATATTCTTATTATTAAAGGAAATCAAGAATTAATAAATTCATTTTTATCATCAAAGGAAATATTTTTATTATTATAAGAGAGCAAACATTAATAAATGCATTTTTTTTATCATCAAAAGAAACAATATAATTAATGCTAATATCTTATCTTAGAATTGTTCAAAATATGATTCATTCAACAAAAAAAGAATTTAATTCCATATAATGAAAATTTTTTAAATAAAATAGGAATAGGTTAAAGCTATTAGATATTTGAAAGTTATTTTCGACACATACCATAACTTTCTGATTAAAAAAAAAAGTTTATTAAACAATATTTTATTAATTTTTTAAACAATATTTTAACAAACATAATTTTTTAAACAATATTTTATTTGTTAAACGTTACCATTTAATCAAAATATAAATCTACTGCAAGTTAGTTATAATGTTCGTGAAAGAAAAAAATTTTAATTTCTGCGTGAAATGTTCTTTACCAATGATAGTTTTGATTGATTTACATTTTCCACATCATTCAATTGAATACATCGTAAGAGCTGAAGATTCATTCCTACATGAATCATATATATGATAAACAACACGAATTTAAATGCCAAAATTACTAATTTAAATTCCTTCAGAAAAATTATTGCATTATTAAATACCATTTGCTCAATAGTTCTATCTAAATTCACATAATTAATTTTTTTAATCATATCATTCAATCATTTGAACTAAAGACAATCTTTATAGAAATATCTTCAAAAAGCTAATTTTCTGTGAACCAATTTTTTTAGAAATGAATTATCTCTATTATCGAATATTTTAAAATCGTCTCTCTGTGAAGGTAGTAAAATACCATTTAGCAAATTAAATATCTCTGAAAATACTGAGGTTCTCATATATTTTCATTTAAACAAATACATAAGAAATATCGAATTGCATAATAATGATTTTTGGAGACCCCCATTCTTATAGATCTTGTTAGTTGTTTTATTCCATCTGTTAGGGAGTAGTAAATAATTAATAGTTAAAAATATATAAAGCTTTAAAGGACTACTGATTAGTTTCGACAATTTTTTACCATCGACAAAATAAATACTCTTATTGGTGCTAAATAAAAACTCTTATTGGTGCTAAATCCATTATTAACATATTTTTTTACACTAATAACATTAAACTATTTTTTATTACTTGATTCAAATATGCCTTGCATATTTTACGATATGAATATTCGTCGTAATTTATTTTTTAGATATTTTACGGTTTTTTCAGTGACTTTTTTCAATTATCTAAATCTAAACCTATAGGAATGCGAATTTCTTTATATTTTGTCCTGTACATTTATGTTTAGCTAAATGTGTCTCATATATTCCTTAGCCGAGCTGGCAGCCGAATGGTTAGCGCTCATGCCTTCGGTTCAACAGTTCGTGGGTTCGAATCTCACCTTAGGTATGGATGTTTGTAGTGGTTTGAAATCCACTTTAAACCGTAGGTCCCGGTCTAATTAGCCCTCGAGTGCAAAAAATGACCGTTGAGAGACAAACAAACCAAACCATATCTTCCTTATTATTCTAAAATATTCTTTGAGGCATAGTTAATCTCATAATTAAACTTTGTTTTCCATGTATTAGGATTACAATAACCAAACTTCATTCTTGTAGCATTTAAGAAATACGCTTGACTTTGATTTTGCTATTAAATCCCATATTAAAGAGACCCATCAGAAGAACAGTTTAGATTAATATTTTTGAACTTATGTATTTTTATAATATAAAATGATTACCACACTACTTTGAACAAATTGGAAATAAAACAAAGGAATAATATTTACCAGGAAATGAAAGTGTGAAGTCTATGTCTCACATATAATAAAGAGAAACAATTATTTAAAATAACTCTTATATTTACCTGCAATTTAACTTTAGTGTCGTCGACATTCACCACTTTGTTCTGAAAGAAAGAAAAATTGAATTAGGAACTTGATTCTCCGACACAAGCAAGTGAAAACGAGTTAACATTCTCTCATATGTGTTAAATATAATATAATGTCTAATAATAATAACTAAGTGATAAAGTGAATTCGAATGAAGATGAAGAATTGTAGCAATAAACTTAAGACTAGTGGTTGTACATGTTTTAAGAAATACAATGGAGCTTATATAGACGCGTACTCAATAGAAATAAAACTTGTTTCTTTACAAAAACATTAAATATTTACCTAAACTAATCGCTAATTCCAACATAGACCAGTGAAGAAACTTACTTTTAATTATCTCTGAATTTTAGTTTCGCATGTGCGATTACTTTTACCACATGAGATAGAGTTTATCTCATGATTTGAGGTAAATTCCAATCCATAACCAAAATAGGATTTAAAACCACGAGCTTCAGATTGAAAGTTCAATCATTGACCCTTCAGTACTTAAATTAATATAATCTTGTATATTTTTCTTATGTATTACATATATAAGATATCAATCCCAAATATAATAATAAATGGTAAATTCAAATGCTATGCAAAATGCATTTGCTTAAAATTTTCATAAACATGATACGCTATTCTGTTTAATTTTCTATTTAAATACCTGCGTTTCATTGTAAATTCAAAATATATAGCAGTGAAAGTTACACTTTGCAACACAGAACTATACTCAATTTTGAATTAAAAAACTGATTATTGTGGATAAAATTTAGTTCGGCTTTGTATTACAGCAATTATAAAAATTTTTGTAAGTTATCAGATAATGACATACTGGAGATTTAAACAGAATTATGTATAAAGTGAAAATAAACAGCATAAAATGAAAAAAGGACTTTAATAGGGTAAGTGATCCCCCTCATCTGTATACAAAGTTTACACCTTGTGACCATGCTTTCAATTAGGTGGTCAACCACCGCAGAATTAAGCAATAGCCATTCTTCTTGTAGAGCAGCTTCCAGGTCAAAAAGAGTGGCTGGAGGTGGGAAACGTGAAGATACAGCACGGCCGAGAGCATCCCAAAGATTTTCAATGGGATTAAGGTCGGGCGAATATGCTGGCCACGCCATACGCGCAATCCCTTCACTCTCCAGGTAGTCATCGACGATGTCAGCTCTATGGGGACGTGCGTTATCATCCATTAAAACAAAAGTAGGGCCAACTGCTGCAGCGTACAATCTCACAATGGGTTCTAGGACTTCATCTCGATACCGGACAGCGGTCACAGAACCCTGTTTAAAGATGTGCAGGTCGGTGCGGTATCCTAATGAAATCCCTGCCCACACCATAATGCTTCCGCCTCGGAATGCGTGATGTTCGGTGATGTTTTGGGGCTGATTGCGTGTTCCTTGTTCACGCCATATCCTTATACGCTTGTCATCTGGCTCCAGAGCAAATCTTGACTCATCAGTAAACATGACATTGCCCCAGTCAGACACAGTCCAATTGACATGTTCCCGGCACCACTTTAATCGTGCCCCTCTTGATTGGACGGATAGACAAACACAAACTCGAGGTACCCGGGCGTACAGTCCACTCATATGTAATCTTCAGCGTACAGTACCTGCAGATATCACCTTACCAATGGACGCTGTAACCATAGATGTCACACGTGTCACACTTGTGGCTCTGCGATTCCGCTTCGCTAAAATCGCAATATATCAATCTTCAGCTGGGTTTGTAACCCTTGGGCAACCGGCTACGGACCTTCGGACAACGGTCTGTGTGGTTTGGAATTGTTTCCATAAACGTGAAATTATAGAATGACGAACGCCGAAGAAAAGAGCAACATCTGAGATCGACTGTCCTGATTCAATGCGTCCCACAGCACGTTAGCGCTTAGAATCTTCCATTCGTCTTCTGGAAGTCATAGAAACACATGTCTTGAAAACAAACTGTACGAAAGTTTTGAACACCTTCTATCAGCACTTACAATCAACTTCTGTAACCCTTCTAACTGGCATCTTAAGACTGCCCTTTTTGCATATTTCTTGACATGAAAGCTCGATTGGCTGTTACCTAACACATTTGCATACTTCCATCTACCTCTGCAGCGATTTGTATCCTCTTCAATTCTGACTGGCTTCCGAAAATTATATATACATTATCAAGTTCGCGACAAATTTCATTTTTTAAGAATATAATGATGTGACATCTATTTCATTACATGAAGCTTAATACATTAAAAGGACTTAAATATTAAATAGTTGATGGCATAAATAGCCAGATTTTACTAGAGCTATTGAAAATTATGATTGGACATATGATCGCACTTAAGATTTCACTTTTATATGTCACACATCTTTTGCTAAAGATAAAATGTGCATTTATTAAAATTTATTATTCATATCAACAAATACATTCTCAGGCCATTGACTGAATAGAAATTCAAGCAATTATCTTAAAGATACAAAACCAAATTTAATATATATGCATTACGGATATAAGTAGTTAAGACACGAGCAGGATATAACCATAAGCAACATAATAAAAAGTAACGCAAATACAAAAATGGAAAAGTGAAAATATCAAAAGTTAAAAATTTTAAGAAGCACGCAAAATTATGCAAATTATTTTTTATTTGAAAATCATCGCCGAACCATGACAAAACAAGTAAGAAATGCACAGAACGCTATTTGTTTTCTAAGTTCAACATAAAATTTGCAAGAGAATTTAGAGTTTCAATCATATCACAAATATCATACAATACACTGAGAAAGTAATAAAAGTTTACGAGGTGTGTGGTATTAGTAAATCTTTTCATAATATAAAGAATAGCTAAAATAAGTTTTTTTGCAAGAAAACCTTTCGCTATTAAAACCTTTGTGCATGTATCATACAATCAAAATGGAATATATCTGGCTACATTATAAGAAATATTTAGTTCAACAGAGTAGAATTCTTCTTTAAACTGGGAACAAATACCATTTATGGATTTTCGGTATGCACAAAGAAGTTATAAAATGTATTTAACATTTTGTAATATCATTATGGTTTTTTAGTATGTACAAAAGATATATAATATATAATATATATATATATATATATATATATATATATATATATATATATATATATATATATATATATATATATATATATATATATATATATATATATATATATATATACAGTATGTCCACTAAAGTCCCTTGCCACTCTCTTAACTTCGGAATGGCTGCTGCTATATTCATAAAAGTGGTGTCTAGGCATAGTAAAATAGCCATGCGCTGCTGAATGAAACCACCTACTGCGCCATCTGGTGGAAAATTGTGGAGTTAGCATTCGTATCTCGAAAACGGAACGAGATAGATAAAAAAGTGATATACAATGTTGTAGAGCATCCTCGATTTAGCACGAAAAGATACCTTGTAGGACATAATGTGAAGAATACAACGATAAAAACGCGTAATTGTTGTTTCGTGCTGTGACGTGGCACATCGTACGTGTGCAATGGTATGTACAATAGGCAAAGCACCCATTACTGGGCGCTGGAAAATCTTAAATATTACGTCGACGTTCGACATCAAATGTGGTATGCTATTAACGTTTAGTGCGCAATTTACAATAACAAGCTGATAGGCCCAATATTTTAGAATGGCAAGTTAACGGGTGGACGATGTTTACAATTTCTACAGAAGGTAATACCCGATTTTGTGGAGAACCTGCCGTTGCTTAATCTCAAGAATCTATGGTTTCAACATAACGGCGCGCCAGCTCACAAGACATCTCCAGTGAAACAGCACTTGGAATTTGGCAACCAAATACTAGGGTATGGCGGTTTCGAAGAGTGGCCTTCACGTTCTCCTAATCTGACTCCAGTCGAGTTTTTTCTGTGAGGATACTTTAAACAGCAGGTGTATGCGACCCCTCCACAAAAATTGCTGAACCTTAAACGACGCATTACGGTCACGTGTTCCAACGTGTGCAAAGTGATCTTCAAGCGAGGATCCAAATGTGCATTGCAGCTGACAGTGAGAAGTTTGAACATCTTAAATAAAGTATATTGTTATAACTATTTGTTTTTTTTCTTTCTTAGATCGTTTTGTCACGTCACAGAACGAAACAACAAATGCGCGTTTTAACCGTTTTATTCTTCACATTAATGCCTACAAGGTATCTTTTCATACTAAATCGAGGATGCCCTACAACTTTGTAAATCACTTTTTCTCTCTATCTCGTTCCGTTTTCGAGATAGAATCTGTTTCATTCAGTAGCGCATGGCTACTTTACTATACCTAGACACCAGTTTTATAAATATAGTAGCAGCCGTTCCGAAGTTAAGAGGATGGCAAGGAACTTTAGTGGACATGCCGTATATAAATTCAGTAATGCACAAAAGAGTTACAAAAAGTATTTAACATTCTGTTTAACAAGTGGGGAAAACAACTGTAGCTTATTTCGTAAAGACGTTACACTCAATCTCGTTAAACATGTGATTCAAAACATGGAAACATCGAAAGATATTGAATGAAAAAGAATATATGCATTTTTAATCAGCATAGATAGAATAGAAAAGGAGGTTTTCAACACAATTGTTGACTTCGTAATTTTAATATTCTTCCAAATTACGAAAGGTATTTGATTTTGGTTTATAAAGAAACAGTTGGAAACGTAAAATTAACCAAACAACACAATTAAATACTAAAACTGATGAGAAAATTGTAAAATATATTATAAAATGCCTTTTAGAACTAATAGGAAATGCAACAAAAACTGATAAAAATTTAAAAGACATGCATATTTATCTATTCTTTTTATAACAAATAAAAATTAGGAATTCAGATGGTTGTAAAATCAGAATTAGACTGATATGAATATCTACGTAGTTATGATCAGTCTTTATTTTGAATATTTAGATAACCTTTTAATCGATTTCCAATAGTAATCAAGATTCTTCCGGATCATTAAAGGGCCTCATTAGCAGACCTTCCAGCGGTTAATGAGTTCGCGACCACATAATTAATCAGTAGTACTTTAGGACACAAATAAATTTCAAGGATTCTGAATTCCTTGTAAGACAAAGATTATATCGAAAATTGAAGCAATATTTTATTAAATTATGTAGTGATAAAAAGTTTAGAACAATTATGATAATTATATAAAAAAATTGCATAAAATTTTTCTAGTGTATAACTTCGGCTACTTTAACATTCTGTCAAAGAATCTAGATTACAGTATTTGAATTATTGCAATCTTAAATATATTTATTTTGAAAACAAAATTAAAGTATTTTTTGTTATAACTACATATTACTTTATAATTGGATATACTTAAAGATAAGTATTAAGACTCGACTAGGTTTGATCGCTTTAGATACTTTCCATTGCAGAAAGTTTATTTTACTATTTTAATTGAAAAGGCTATCTATATAAATTGAAAAACATTTTCGGTATATTTTACAATTTTTTAAAAGAACTCGATTATATTAACAATAATTTCAAAAAAAACTTTTTAAGTTAAAACAGACGAGAAAATTTGTTTCCGACAACTGTATTTCATACCCATTATTATCATATTAAGTTTGTAAATGGCAAATTGAAAATCACACACTTTCTTCAGTAATCAAAGTTTTTCTTAAGATATTAAGGATTAAGAAATACAAAAAAGCATAATAAATGTCAAATATATCTATATAATTGAATGATTCATGTAACTTTTAACTACATGGGGAAACGTACTTTTCATTTTCCATGAAAAAATGTTTACTATAATTTTCATTTAGAAACATTTAAAGACAAATTTAAAACTTGATTTCGACGAAATAAATATAAACTATTGTACCAGCAATCTTTTTTAAATATTCTGATGTTTTTGAAAAATAGCTGCGAAGATGAAGTTGTAGACACACATACAACCGATGTTTCAAATGAAAGCAATAGATATCAATTTTATAATCAATAACATAATTTTGCCATAGAATACTTACACGATTATATGGAAGCATTTGAAAAGATACATAAATTGCAATAGCTTAAACATTGCTTCTAAGTTTTTATTCTTTTTTCGTTTGGTTAGTAATTTCCAATATAGCATTTCTGTCATGGCAACAATGCTTGATGATTAAATCTTTATATTTCCTTCTAGTTTGTTAATGAAACATTGTATAACTTAATATAGTAAAATATAAATTACTTCTATATATCATTTTAAAATAGCTTTTTACAACATTTATGTCTTAAATAGTCGTGAATAAATGTTCGAGAAAAGTCAATAGTAAAAAGAGGTAATGTATATCGAATAATTCTTAATTATATCAATAATCAATGATCAATGATTTCTCAATTTTTTTTCCGTTTTTAGAAAATATAGCACAATATAAATACTCTTTTTTGCTTTATAAATAACTTTTTACAACATTTATATCAGAAATAGTCGTGAAAAGTGTTGGAGAAAAATCTTTAGAGGGAAAAGAGATTGTAAGGTATATCGAATAATTCTCAACTATTTCAATAATTAATATCTTTTCAATTTTTCTTCAACTTCGAGAAAATATAACGCAACATAAATACTCATTTTGGTTTTAAAAATAATATTTACAGCAGTTTATTGTAAAATAATTGTGCAAATATTCTCAGGAAATATCTTTAGAAAAAAGAATAATGGGTAGCTAGTTAAATTTTACTTACATGTTTCAGAGTTCTAACTGGTAAAGGTTTTATAAAATTAAATTAACTAAATTCTATTAAAGTTTTATATAAGATAAAATATAGTTTTAAAGTTATTTACTTAGGATCTCTTGTAAAAGTGCACTCATAACTGATTTGCAAACAATAAAAAGCTCATGGAATTTCATTTATTTCGAAATAACAAGGGTTGAAGTAAAAAAAGCATTTTGCCATCAGTGCAAGCTGGACGATATTTTCTGAATAAGAAAACGTTTTAGGGTGCAAGAAAAAGTTAAAACTGAGGTAGAAGCTAATAAAAAAGATTTTGTAGATATTAATTTATCGATAACACTTCAAAATATGCCAGAGGAAAATAATTGCTTTCAGCTAATCAAAAAAGTAAAAAGCATACTTTATATAATGCAGATAGTTTCGATAGAAAATTCATATGAAACGCTCCAAATTAAAACAGATGATTTTCAATAGATAAACTTTTAACTCATATTATTTTCAATGAATATGTAAAATGGGGTTGGCATGATACAAAATGCAGAAAATTAATGTAATATTTAAAAAAAGATTCATGAGAATAATTTGTATAATAAAGATGCAAGTTTTGCTTAAATTATAAGTTATCATTGCGGGAAATAGTTAACGTTTATAGGAGGGGGGCGGAAATAGGAGACATAATTTTAAAATATTTTGTTATAATTTTCTATATACATAAACTTATAATCTTCTTCGTACAAGCGCATAACAATCCCTTCGTTTTATTCATATCATAGCATGAATTAATTAAGAACCAATTGAAAAATTATAAAAATTGATTAAGCAGCATATTTCCCATAAAAAAATCGCATTTAATAACCCCACAATATTCAAATATAATAATAAAGGACTTTAATAATAACTTAAGTAATTTAATCTTATAATAAAGAAATCACATAATTAAAGTGTTCTAAAATTTAATTAAAAACGAAAAAAGTTTATTTTAAACAATTAAAAAAGAACTTTATTTTTAAATATTAGTCTTTCAGAAATTATATTTGGATTTTACTTGTGCGGATTTTATAAACGCACATCTTTAATGTAACTCAATTCTGCGATTAAAATTAATTCTTTTATAAAAAGAAATGCAAATATTTTTAAAGCATTAAAGGGATTAATTAAAAGTAAAATTAATTCGACATATTTTAAGCGATGAATAAAAATTTAAGTTAATACTTTAGGGACAATAAACATTTATTTTGCAATGGCATTTAATGAAAATTAGAATTTTTCCAGACTAAATACAAATTTATATGTTTACTTATAATTATTATTTCAGAACAAATAATAATAATCGTCATAAAAATTATCTTTTGCATAAAATTTACTATATATTATCTTTTTTTTACAAAAAAAGAATAACCACATTCTATTTTTACGAGATATTTGTCTATATACGGATAACAACAATAAAAAATAATATTTAATACTTACTGCTTCTTTTACAATAATTTATTTCACATTAATGGTGTGAATAATAAAATGCCGTACATTTTCAGCAAATTTGTTAACTAATTTCATATTTTGTTAACCGCAAATAAATATT